>VZSV01000012.1:3341434-3373914 GCA_013398735.1 Nothocercus julius
AAAAAAAAAAAAAAGAAAACAAAGAAAAAAGCAGGTAGTTGGGCAGTATGATTTAAAAAAAAAAATACGAGCGTTCAGAAACCAAGAAACTTCCGGCAGTCATTTCATCCACATTTTCTCCTTCTTTCCAGAGCTTTCAAGAGTTTGTGAATTTGGAGATTTTTTTGCAGTTGTGGCTAAAAGTTGGCATAAAATATTCCTTACTGTATACAGTACATTCACCTGACCTACTAACTCTCCATTCTTCGCTGCTGATATTGCATAAGGGTCTCCTAAGGTAGATGTGATCATTGCTATGCCAGGCTGGATGATGTACAACCCCACAAGACCCAAATACAATCAAGTTCTTAGTTATGTGCCTGACAAAACACATGAATAGTCCCATGAACCAAAGTCTGTGAACTTAATAGGCTACAAGACGTACCTTAAGGCCCTAAAGAGCCTTTAAGATGAGTGTGCAATGATATCTAAAGAAAATACTAACGCAAAGTTACAAATTTACATTAAAAACTTCATATTTATATAAAATGCTTTCCAGTGAATATATTTATTTCTATGCGCTGATTCACACATATAGAGAGAGCATTGCGATTCAGTTAAAAAAAAAATCTAGTAACTCTTTCCAACAAAATAAAAAATTGTTGCAGATAATGAATGATATATTCACAATTTTAATCCAAATGAATGTTTTTTATTCTTTCCTTGTCTAGTTCTTATGCTAAGTGTCCTTATCATATGATCACAGAAATGCTTTTCTTACTCAACATTGCTTTAAATTGTTAGTATATCGTTTTTTTAAGTCTCTTACAAATTTTATAAGGCTGCATGCACTTAGCAGGGCTCCATTTTCACACGTGTCTCTCCTCCATAAAAGCTTATTTTAAATATAGCTACAAGCCAAAGGAAAATGATTACAAAGAGTACTATCATTAGTTTAGTACAATCAGAACAATGTGTACATGAGTTTATACTACAGAGGAGCTCATATTTGAATAACACATGCACATTGTCCTCAGACAAGGAAAAAAACCTCCAACCAACCATGGAAGCCAAGTCACGAAATTTAATTAGGAAGATAAGAGAGTATTTTTTTTTAGGTTACGGAAAAAGATAATTTTAGGCAGGGAATTAGCATCTTCTAATAATCTTAGACAAAAATGATTTTGTTTTGCTTTGGTTTGTAAATTAGCTCATGATTAAAGTATCTCTCTAGTTGAGCTTCATTGTCTTTTTGTGCCTATTTTCTGAATGCAACCCTGACCTGAATACTCTTGTAGCTCAAGTACAAGATTTGAGAGCATGAGAGGAACAATTATTATAAAGTGAAGTACTTACAGTTTTACTGCAAAATCAATGAACTTTCAAGTGATTTTTATCATATTTTGCAGCTGTTCTGTTTGCTTTGAATGATGTTTATCACATCAACAACTGTAGTACTTTTAAAGGATGATTTCTCTAGAAACTTCTTCCACCTTTATTTCCTTGCACCACCCAGTGCGGTAAATACTGCTGTTTATCTCGTGATTCTCTCATGCCACTGAAATGATCTTTCTCCACATTGAAGCCAGTAGCTTTAGTTGGGTCCCCACTCTGCTCCCTCTCATGTTCCTTAAAAAAAGCCCACTGCCAGCTCCCCCTCTGTGCAGCTTAATTCCTAGTTTTAGCAGTGCAGTTGTGTGTAACCATTCACAATGCTTTTGTTCCCTGTATGAATGATCTCAAGTGCTCTAGGTGCTCAGGAGTCCACATCACGCAACAGGAGTCTCTCACACAGCCAAAGGTACCACTCCTCCCACATCCAACACCACCAGCATCACTGGGAAATACCCCCTGATTGCAGTTCATCTTATTTCCAGATAAGTCTTCTTCTAAATCCATCTTTCACCTGAAGAAAAGCAATCTTCTTCCCCAAAGGGGATTGAAGAAGTCAGGCCCCTGATAAAACCATCTGCTTGGTTGCGTTTCCCTAACTTGACCAGTTCAGGTTCAAAGATGCATGATCCAAGCAATATTCACCATGTACCTCCTGTTCATTCATAACACTATGAACTCCGCTGGCTATTAACAGCTTGGTCCTACAAACCTTCCTCCCTCGAAAGATCTCTACCAGCAATCCCCTGGCCTCTAATAAGGCCATTATCCTGGTATTCTCCTACAACAGCCCCTCACATGCATTTCTTGAACACATACCCTCTCACTTCAGATTATTTACAACCCAGGTTGCAACTAGATGCAACAGAGGCAAAGCAAACATGTGGAGAGGGAGAAGCCGAGTGAGAATGAGGTGACAATAAAAAAAAAAACAAACTAATAAACCCAGAATATATATCACCTGGCCTGGTTTTGTAAGCACTGCAGCAGAAGAGTTTATTCATGGTGCTATACCCAGCAGCACTGTATAATAAAATTATATTTCATACATCTATGAGTACATAAAATTAATGCAGCTGTGTAATTCCTATTACAATTCCTCGTGTAATTCCATATCACTCCTATTTCCTTTCTGTTTAAATCAATAGAAATTTAATTTTACTTAACTGCTTACTGATCACCAGTAAAACCTTTGCCTTTTTTCACATGAATTATTTGTTTTATCAGAGCAAATACAAAGCTGTATTTGTGCAGTTTCAGAGTGCAAGAAACTGACACTCACCCCTACTTTTAAATCACTTTCACTGCCCTTCCAGACCATATCCTTGGACACATCTCACCCAAACACAGACTATGTGAGTCTGACAGTGCACCATCCCAATGCTCAAATACAGTTTAGAAAGTGATTAAATTAGTGCCAGCTGTGCTACCTGGCCAGCTAGATACCCTTCGCTATAGCAAACAAAGTGAAAGCACTAACCATAGCCCAGCAAATTGATCATATGTCTGAGCCCAGAGAGAAGAGTAGAGGGGGACCTTACATACATAAAGTATGAAAACTCCTATAAACTACACTAAGCTCAGAAAAAAAAAAAAAAAAAAAAAAAAAAGGTTCTAATTACAAATTATGCAATAATATAGGAACTTCTACAAAGGCACCCATTTTGATGAAAATAGAGAAAAATATGTATCTGGATCGTGGTGACAGTTTCACCAGAAAAAAGTCACAACAGAAACTGAAAAACTTTCATTTGGAATATTTGTATTTATGAATTGCTTAACTGTAGATTTTTATTTCAAGTCCTTTTTTAAGTTCTTTTATCCCACTAATATTTACTCTATTATGTCAATACTTAGAATCTACAAGGCACACTAAATATTGAATTATGCTTGGAGATTTTTGTATTTTACTGTAAAAATGTTGTGACAGTTGCTATTTAATCCTCCCTGAATAGAATCTTCTTTTCTACTGTTTGAGTCCCTTAATATTATTTGGCACTAACACAGATCATCTCTTTAATAATTCTTACCAAGAAAAGTTATAGTACTTCAATATTTATGTTATTTCAGATTAGTAGAAACACTGGGTATGTCACAAAAAAATATAAAGGTACATGGAAAAGGAAATTTTTCCTTCTGACAATGATTCTAAATGAAAGTAATATGTACTGTGAAAATCAGAGATTGGCGACATTTGGTAAACTTCATAGATTTTAGCAATAGACAAGGACTAGCATTAGCACTTACTTTCATTTCTTACATACCATCTGAATTTCTATTATTTCCTGTTTTGAATCCAAAAGCCATGCTTAAACTGGAGCACGTCTTACAGCACAACCTGCAATATTTTCCAGTGACAGGGAAACTACTTCAGCCCTTACGTTGTTCCAACAGTTAATTATCCTCCCTGATAAAAATGCGTCTTATACTTAGTCTAAATTCGGCAAGCTTCACTTTTCAACCCTGGACTTTTTTTTAGGTCTTTTTGTTAGCATTAGAATTTGTTTCCCTCCTGCAGGTGTTTTTATCACTCTTAAACTTCTCTTTGATTAACAAAATATGTCAAGAGCCTTGACTTCTGCATTCCAAAGCAGGTTTCCATTCAGGCAATTGTTTCTGTCACTCTTCCTCAAACTCTTTTTCCTCTTTCTCCTTTTTCCTAAAGCTTCTTGGAAGTGCAACCCCCAAGCCAGACCCCCCAAACCAGAGGGCAATTGCTCCCTCTCAAAACCTTTGCCTCTTTCAACATCCAAGGGCTGCTCTTCTTGCTGTTCTGTTGCCTGTTTGCCCATCTGTATCCACAATTTCTTTGCTGGGACTTCAGCCGATTCCCAGTCTCAGGTAACATGATTTTGGTCACTAGAAGAGGCAGGTAAAAAGAAATGGAAGGAAAGAAAGGCAAGTTTGCGTGCTTAATTTCAACTGCTACCCTCAGTTTAGCTGTGAATGGGTGCAGTTTTCTACAGCTTTGAGGCTCATTTCCTTAGTACCAACGGCAGTGCCATGGAAGGTGTCAGAACTGACCTGCACCTCCTCAAGCAAGCCAGCATCTCAGCCCTCCCCCAAGCCTAGTTTAGATAAATAGTATAAAGCATATGATCAAAGTCAGTAGGAAAAAACTAGATATGGGCAGTATATGGCTCTTCTAATGAGGGCACGAAATTTGGGAAAGCCTGTTACCTGACACAAATTCTAGAATGAAGGGCTTATTTGAGCTTGTTGCAGCACCAAAGCTTTAAAGAACATTAAGGAGGAAAATGACAATGAAAACAGTTGCCTTTGCAACATTACCTGCTCTCAGCTGAGCTAATACCCTCTGTGGTTTTGCAAAGCATTAGTCGAGAAAAAATCCAACAGCAAGTAAAGAGCCCTCAAGGTCTGGGCCAGAAATTCATACTAAAACAGCATTATAAGTCTCTCTACAGAAGCTTTTAGAAAATGGGAGAGTATTCAAGTTACTTACAACTTTAATGGATTGTTTGTCTTTTCTAAGAAATAGATTGCAGGGATGAAAGAAAGCCCTGCAAAAGCTGGTACCACGGGTCTCACTGGCTGCGAGCTTGGTCTGCATCCCCCAGAGATGCTGTTGCTAGTCTGGATGCAAGCTCAGAACTGAACCAATGCCTTCATGAGGAGCCAGGGGATGTGGCAATACAACGCCTGGGAGCAGACTTGAAAATCTACATCCTCTGCAAACCACCTGTGCATATTAAAGAATCAATGATTCTTTTTATGTGAATGTACACCAGTTTTGTCATTCACATTTTAGTATGTTGAATCAGGTCCCCTTGTATAATCAGATTTCCTTAAAACTCATGAGAACCTTTACATTGATATATTTGAAGATGAACTAATGCATATGATGAATATTCTTTTAGATGGTAAGTCCTCAAGACCTGTACAAGAAATTAAATAAAGTATCACATGAACTTTTATGCCTACATTATTTTGTGTCACCCTGACTATACATAAAGGTGCTGGATCTCCTTTACTCCCCATGGAAGATGGTGGCGAACTATGATGGTGGATATTTGAGATGTTAAGGAAGGCAAACTTTAGGTTAATAATACATTTATGCTATATGGCATAAATGCCTTAGGAGATGAGAAATTTCTACTGTTTTCTGGCAATTACAGCCTACCCAAAGGACAATACTTCCGAAAGCACAATGTTTAGCGCAGT
Organism: Nothocercus julius; assembly: GCA_013398735.1. Lineage (NCBI taxonomy): Eukaryota > Metazoa > Chordata > Aves > Tinamiformes > Tinamidae > Nothocercus > Nothocercus julius. The sequence goes on from VZSV01000012.1 coordinate 3,346,988, forward strand.
CATAAAACACATCTTAAAAGCCCAAACCCCTGACTTTCAGTGCTTAAAAAAAGGTGGCAGCCTGACAGACTGGCAGTGACATTGTCAGCTCTCCTAGCACTTCTGCCAAAGCACCTCAACCTTGACCTGAAGAGAAAAACACTGAGGGTTTGACTGGGATTTCGTGCCCATTCGCTCTGGCATCTCTGCTGAGATTGCCAACCAAGGGGGCTAATTAGCGCCTGCTTCTGAGGATCTTTCCCTTTGCCATGTGCAATGACACCTGTCCACTGGAATGGAGACGTGCTAATGCACTGGATGCCAGCACCTGGACGGCCACTGCAAGCACTGGGTACTCCAGAAATGCAGCAGCTTTTAGTCATTGTCCCAGCAGGACAAGACTTGCTTTCCCTTTTCCAAGTACTGGTGTACTTGCTTTCCCCAGAAGTAGCTCTTTCTTTGTTATAATAGCAGTCTTGTGTTAGGAATTTCACTTAAAAGGTAATTCTTACTATTCAAGCTCCTGCAGACCTAAGGGTGTTTTTGCTGAGCAACCAGTTAAGAAGCCATCAGAAAATTGCACCGAGGCAGAAGGAAATGAAGAGGGAGCTTCAGCCCTTTCTGTTGAAAGGGGGAAAATGCTATTCCCCCTGCTGGGCTCTTCTCCTCCTGAGTGCTCCCAGGGACACAAGAGATAAGTGGCAAATTTCTCAGACTTTTCTTTGTTCTTCACAACAACAGCATCTGCCTCATCTTTCTGTAGAACAAGTAGTAGGAAGAAGGCTGCCCCATTCGTAGGAGGTGGACAGGTTTAAGCACTCTGGCCCCAGACATTGTGTGACATTGTGTCAGAAAGTCAACTGGTCTAGTGGTCAAGAAGAGTAACTGCCACTGTAATGTGTGTAGACCCAGGTCTCCTGAACCTAGACATTATGAAAGTCATCGCACCTTAATTAATCTTCTAGCAGTGCTGTTGGACTGGGTGCCCATTTGTACTGTAAGCTGTTCAAATATTCCTCAATGGAATGAGTATATTTCTTACCCATTTAATTAAAACAATTATTAATACATTTTAATTATGGATAAATTTATTAATAAATAAAAATAATTGTTTTTCATAAATCCCAATTTATTTAACTTCACTTTGACAGATGCACAAAAATAAATGTAAAAGCCATTCTCTTTCAAATCAGGCATCACCCTCTAGTTCATCTGTCACCAAGTCAGGCTTGCTAACCTCTCTAAGGATGTCATCTGCCTAGAGTTTTCTGTCACTCTTTGTCATTCCAGGTGCACTTCTTGACAATTTTTTTAGATGCTTGTCCAGAGTCTCCTCCAGGAATCTAGAAGGACCATGAAGATTGCATCAAGGACTTGATTAAACAACAGATAACATGCATACCCAGCATACTAACCTCATTTGCAAGCTCTCACAGAAAATGATTGACAGCTGATGCCCTAAGCAAAACTGCTGTTTATAAAGTCCTTTTCAGTCCAGCTACATTAGTCTCTCCACACAGCAGAAGTCAGTAAACTGCTATCAAAACCAACTCTGTGACTGATAATACTGAACTCTTCATTACCCCAAGTGTTGCTGCAAGTAATACCATAAGTTTGAACGCTACCATTCAATATCTAGGCTTGTTATTATAAATATTCAGCTTATGTCATGATGACAACAAACAGCTTTGCAGCCAAGCTGAAAAGGGTGAACTGTAAATAGGCCTAGGTTAGAGCAGAGACAGTGCCCTATTTATATGAAGTGACTTTGTAGTCTGGCACTGGGACGCAGTTTGGTGGAATACCCTGCATTCTGTGCAGTCAGACAAAAGTGATTTCTTGTTAGCAGAAGGTATTCTGAGAAAACAGAAAAACTGAATCATGGAGGGAAAAACTTTCCTGTCAGATGATGGTCTTCTGTTGGTCTATCTCAAATTTCCAATACTTTAGTAAGGGTCAAACCTCATCAGAGTTTTTTTTGTTGTTGTTCGTTTGTTTGTTTTAATCTTGTAACAGTTTATTGAATTGGAGAAGACACCACAGAGTAACTGTGACATTACAGTTCATATAACTCTCAAGAATAAAGATTTGTCCTGGCTTCTTCTCCTAAAAACTTGCTTCCCTGCCCTCGAGAGGCGGCTGCGTGAGGCACTGGCTGTGCTTTGCACCAGGATCTATCAGCAGCAGAACTGCTAATTGCTCACTCAGGTTGTAATGCCTGGAGTCACAGTACACCCTTCGGGCTCCTTTATTCACCTCATATTTCAGGGTAATTAACCAAAAGTTGCTAATGGTAAAAATAATAAAGGAAAAAAATGACTTCCCAGAACTATGGATATGTTGATTCACATGAGCTGGGCACAGAGAGTTAAGTGAAGAGCACAGGACAGCACAGCATGTCTGTGGTCAAACAGGGAGCTGAATCTTTCTATCAGTAGGGCGCGTTTGGAAAGCCATAGGGAACAGGTCATATATAGGGGAAATATTGATAATCAACAGGGAGCAGAACTAATAGAAATCAGTGCTAGAAGAGAGGAGAATGAACAACTAGCCTTGCCTTATTAGCAGACAATTAAAATTCCCGTCCATCCCTCATTCATTCATAAAAAGAGAGAAAAAATAACTTTATGGAGGCTTTGAGGCAGGGGAAAGGAAACAGGTTTTGAGGTGGTTTTTTTTTTTTTTTAGGGAAAGGCAAACACTCATACAGGACTGCAATGAACCAGGTGGAACTGGTCAATCCTATTCCAGCAAGAAGGTCCCCTGATAACAAGCATATGCTTGAGAATAAAATTTAGACCTGAAACTGAAATCTTCCTGCATCATCCTGCTTAAGAAAGAAGAGCAGTGTGTGTTAAGGGTCTTTCAGTAACCATTAACAAAAAATTGTTAAAATATTCTCCTTTCCACTTCATTAGCCATTGCTTCTTCAACCTATTTCCTCTAATAAGGAGGTTGTTTCTCTCTGATCAGTTGCATTTCATGGTGTGAACTGTAGAAGTTCTACTGGCTTTCCCATTTACAGGTTGCCTTGATCCTGGTCCACTAAAGTTCCACCAGTTTTGTGAACTGCTACTCTGGACTACAATCAGGATGATTTCCCTTTAGCTTTCAGATAACTTGGAACAGGCTCATGACAAATAGAAGCGACATCTAGAATTTACATACTTACATGAGGTCTAGACAAGAGTTTGGTTTGGTTTCATTAAACTGGTCTAACTGGTCTAACTCATTCCGTCTATAAACGGAATCACTAAAAGTCACAAGTAAGCTCTGATGAAGTTATCTGCAAGGGTTTAAAAAATGTCATTCACCCTCTTCTGGCTTTCTCTCTTTCCCATCCAAAGTTCCTGAACTTACATGAAAGGTGCAGAGCAAGACGTGTGCCACCCCCTAGCTACTGCAACTCACAGTGTGGCATCTCTGGTGAAAATAGACAGGCACTAATGTGTCGGTGGCAGATGAAGGATGGGTATGTGTTGCAGGTGAGTTATGAGACAAGCATGGGCCCAAGGAATGAGAGCTGCAGTGCAACTTAATCCAGCAGAGCTCAGTGAGAACCTGAAGTCAGCAATCTTTTAAAACTGATTAATTGTTCTTTTTATTTAGCCTGCTAAACACAATGTCTCACAGGAAATACTGAGACTGGTCTAGCAGGAATCTTCCTTTGCAAAGCACCCTGTAAACTATGAGGGACCAGGCAAGGCAGAAGAGCAGTCCCATGTCATTGTCAATATAAGCTACAGCCTGAAGAGCTGTTTTCCCCCACCTGATTCAGTGAGTTTCTGAAGTCATTTTTAATCACCACATCACTGTGTGTTTTGATCACCTTATGTTATCCTGTTCAGTACCTTCTGGTCTGGTGAATGAAAGTGAAAGACATAGCATAACATCTTCTGAAACGTCAGCTTATTATTCATGCACCAGACTCACTTCTTCAGGTAGAGGGTCGCGTATGTGCTCAGTTATAACATAGGTCCTCCATGCAGCTCAATACACGTGACACAGCTCCCTTTGTCAGCTTTCCCACAAAATTAGCACCAGTTAATGCTCTTGTACAACTCCAAAGTGGAGTCGTATCCATCAGCAGCATCCGGAGGGTGACTCAGAAAAACCTTTTCGTTGGTCCAGCAGCAGCTCTGGCGTCATCCCCAACTCCCACTCTGATCTTACCACACAGCCAGCCTGTACATGGCCAGCATAATCCCTACTGTCACTAGGAAGGGTGCGGCAGAGCCCTGCAAGCCCTGAGCTGCCCTTGCTGATCCCTTCATCCAGGACAGCCCTGTGGCTCCTGCCTGCCCCTCGCCTCAGAATTGCCCACTCTGCAACTAGGAGTAATAACTGCAGAGTGCAGAAGGAGCAGCCCTTGAATGGCTACAATTTGCAGGCCAATATACGAAAGAAAAACAGCCAGTGGCAGTTTGCTCTACTATGCTGGGCTATAAATGGTAACAGTTCAAGAGCTGGTGGGCCATCCCTGCTCTGGAGGCAGCACTGTCAGAAGAAGGAAGCCCAGGGGAGGGCGGATGGTTGGGAGCAAGGGGGGTTGGGGCGGTTGGCACTTCAGGCATGCCAGTATAATCTGAAGTCATGAGTGAGTCAACACCTCGGCTGAAGTGATGTGTCTGACCAAAGATTGCAGTCTGCCCCTGAGGAGGTCACTGGAGAGAAGGTGAAGATAAAACACACAAAATAGGTGTTTGAAATAGCAGTCTCACGGTCCTTATTCATGCAAGCATTCCCTGAAGAGCTGACTGCCACTTGAGTGGGGACAACATGCACGAGCAAAAGAGGCTGAGTCTTTTAAGGCCCTGGATTCATTTTAGGAAGCAGGTAAACAAGCAGTTGACAGAGCTGCATTACTACACAACATTGCCTAAGGTCTTACCTCAGTTTTGCGATCCGTAAAATGGGGACACTATTTCACAGAAACACAGCTGAGGCTGGTATTTGATGAAGGATTTCAAGAATCCCAAAACACTAGATGCCACTCAATTGCAGAATGTTATTTAATATGACACAGTTAGCAGGTAGCAAAAAATACAGGTCTTAATGAAATTGTTAGGGCTGTTTCTATGCAAAGGCAATGCAAGCAATTGCCTGTGGCAACAGACTGTGAGGGTCAGTGAAACAGGCAAACAAGGGCAGCATAGACTTGGCTATGTCAGATCCCTAGAAAGCCAGACCAGCTGTTTCTGCCTCCAAGAGAAATATCTCAATGTCCACGGCAGTAGCTACTGCTGGGGAGGGGAAGAAGGTTTCCCCCCCGGAGCAGCCACCACTCCTCCCAAACGCACGGCGAAGGACTCCATCCCCCGGACCAGCCCTTCCTCCTGTCTGTCTCCCACCAGGGCAGCCTGCTCCTGGCTGCTCACATTATGGACATTAAAATTCAGCTTTGCCTACATTGCTAAGAGACCTTGAACCAAACTTGCATGCAAGGACTTCCTGTGTGAGCAATGCTACTCATGCGAGCCACCCGTGAAAGCAAATAAGTGATTCACATAACAGAAAGCTACTACCCTGAGTAAGGATTATAGAATCGAGTGCACAGATCATCCATTATGGCCTGAACAGTTAGCATTTATGCATTATCGGAAATATGCATGAGAAGTATTTGCAATTTAGGGCCTTTATCCAGCAATCCATGCTGGCAGACCAGTAAAAGGGTTTGGCCATAGTACAATGAACGATAACAGTAAACAATAGGAGAGAAGAGAGTCATGACTGCAAGACCATCTGGTTGTTTCCATTTGCTATGTACACATCTTGCTAGTCCTGTAGTCAGAAAGAGAGACAGTGAAAATAGTTGTCTCACTGAGTTATCAGTGAGGAGACGGTGTTTTTGTCTCATGCACCAATATTGGTATCATTAGTTATGATATCACTTGAGATACTAGTTTCAGAGGAAACTCAAGGTGTGAACATTTCTGTCTGGAAATATATCAGTGTGCAAAATGATTTGGTTCATGCCACTACTTTGTTATTAGAATTTTGATACGCTGTTATTACATGGATGACTGTTCTTCCTTAATCTCTAACATTTCTTAAGAGTTCTTAATTCCTTCACAAGAATCACTAGCACACAGATGGTTAGGTCCGTAACTGACCTTCTAGGTATGAGGACAGAAGAATAAACTGCAATAAAATGAGGACAAGTGTATGCTCTTTGGTAGGACACATGAAGGGCACCCAATTATTTGTAATTAGTCAATATAGATCAATAATGGATTTGTCCTTAGCAAATCTTCACTAAGCTTCCAAAACAATGAAAAGAAAACAGATTAGGCAGATGCATCTTGTTCTGTGCTCTACCTGCAACCAGATGTGGGCTTTACTAAACCACATGTGGGAGTGAAAACAGAGCCAAGGGCCCTTCTCAGAGAATCACCTGCCACTTGACCATATGGTTTCAACCTTGGAGTTGGGTAGCAAGGGCATTCCAGCCTTTTGCAATCACTCAGAGAGCTGACCGAGCAGGAGACATGCTCAAAGATACTGTGAACTATCCTGGAGGGGCAGAACCATGTCTGGAAGTTGAGAATGGCGTCTGTCTCTGCCAAAGAGGAAATAGTAGATTTGAGCACCTCCTCACTCAAATTAGCTTGGTTTGGTAATAGCTCCATAAAGGTCAAGAGTACAAAGCTGCAGCGAATAGGAGAAGACTCAGGCCTGACGTTTGCTTTGAGCATCCTCCTTCTGAATGCTGGCAAGGCTGCTTCCCAGTTTAGGTACCCAGAAAACTTCTTCTAATCTGGAAAAAGAAGGGAGACGAGACTTTGCACTGTTCAGAAGATAAATCTTACCTTCCCCACCACTATCTTAGCAGACAGGAGGATGCAAAACAGACTGCCAGAGGGCTCAAGGGGCTTTCTTTCCTGCCGCTCATTTTTCATCACCAATCCTGAACAGACCCCAAAACTCAGACTAATTAAAGACAAATAATTAAGCACATTCAGACTGGGAAGGTTGGCAGACTCCCTCTGCATTGTGAGACCACCTTGGCACTTAAATGGTTAGGGACTATATCCCACAACATCATGCTCATCTCATTGTGGTAGAGAGCTCTTGAGAATGTTATTAGCTGGGTGTTCGCCTTGCCGTTTTTCCACATGAGGCAGATGGGTAATTACGAAGCTAATAGTCTGATTGAGAGAAATCAGATGCAGTGGTTTGCCCAATTAGATGATACATTAGCTTCCTTCTTTGTAAGCAGCTAATGTGTGAAGCAAAGTGGTATTTTTGAGGGTCAGAATCCTTAAACAAGTGCCGAGTTGCAGATTATTGTGTCTCTCTTTTTTTTTCTAATGGAGGAAAAGTGCTAAGTCTTCATTACTAAAAGCATAGAAAATGCAAATCAGGCTCTGAAACAAAAGAGTGAAGGGACAGGCGAGAATATTTGGTGTCCAATGTGTCAACCTACAACATCAATTACATTGAAATGCAATGCATGGGAGCCTAATCAAGGATAGTATAATTGTAATAATTGCATGCTTTTGTTGGAGAGCTGCTGCCATTGTTATTGTCAACCATTTGTTTTTCTCTATTGTTTAAGGGGAGAGTATTTAAAAATATATATATATATACATGTGTGCATATATAACTGTATATAAATGACTGAAGAACTGCATAGGTAAAAGGTTGGTTTACTGCATGCACACTCTCTGCTAAGTCTTTCCTAGTCCTGTCCTTCGGATGATGGAAAATCAAGAGCCTGAACTCCATGAAGACAGGTAACGCCCAAAACTGAGAAATGGACATGAACTTACAGACCGTGCCAGGCAATGAGAGCTACTTTTCCTTTTGCTGACGTGTCCCCTGGTGCAAGAGAGGTGAGTTACTCCGAGTGACTGGCAAGTCACGAGGTGAACCAGTAGTAAATCATCCAAACAACCCCCAAGACACCTCCAGTCTGCCGTCTTACTTCAGGAAAAAAAGGGAAGAGGTCAAAATAAACAGTTTCTGTCTTGTTATATTTCCTCCAGAGCTGCAATCTGTTTCTGCCATTTAAACGGCTTTTACAAATCTACAATCTCAACTAAGGCATTCAAGATAAATTAACACAAAGAGGAGTACTGAATGGGAAAAAGAAAAATGACAGCAGGAATTTACTTAGGACCTTATTAATGAATAAAGAGGGAGTAAGAGCCTCCTGCAAATAAACGAGAGGTATTTTCTGTATCCTGAAGTTGGACTGGAAATTCTTCTTACGGCAAAGTGCTCAACATTCAGATCAAATAAGAGGTTTATTTTCTCGCATCAGTTGGGCTTGCCAATAGGTTGAAACAGAGGCACAATAGAAACAGGCTAAAACATTTAACATAGCTGTTAAATCTCATTCTCCACAGCTAAAAAAGAACAATGCTGAACCATCTTTGCTGAGAATATGCTCTCAGCCATAGGAGGCTTTTCATGTATCTCTAACAATCCTGTACATACTCCAAAACTCACACTAATTAAAAGCAAATAATCAAATACATTCAATTTGAAAAGTTGGCAAACTCACTTGTATTATTGTGTTAGCACCTTGGCACCAAAACGATCACATCGAACTAATCTCATTGTGCAGGAGAGCTCTTGAGCATGTTATTCAGTAGGTCTGCTCCCTGCCCCCTCCTCCCAGACCCATCCCGTCCTCCTCCACCACCAGCACTCTCTTTCTTTAACTACATCAAGGAAATAAAGCATAAGCAAAGCTAACCAAACCCAGGATTGTGTTTTCATCATATTCATTCAAAGGTGAACAGAATTTGTGCTACTATTTACAGAGATTTTTATCATCCTGGTTTCAGTTCACCTCCACATATACAGCTGGTAAACTTGAGAGCTGTTTTAAAATAAGCTAAGCAGACTGCATTTGTTTCTCATTAACTCCCATATATAACACTGCTATGCTTTTTCACAGAGTGCTCAGCAATGTGCATAATGTAAATGCAGTACATAAGAGACTACAAGAGGTTGGCAGTGTTTGACCGACCAGATGAAGAAACACAGAAGGAAGGATCTTGGGATGTCTTCTTCTTGGGAATTTTGCTTTACAGGTAAAATTTATTTTTGGTTGCTGTGGCATAAAAGCAAAGCTGTCTTCACTAGCAACGGCATAACACAAACTAAAAAAAAACAGTCTTTTTCATACATTCTGCAGAAGAAAGCTTCTCTTTTTTGGCAGGCTTGATTTATACAGAGAAAAACTTCTCTGTAATGATGCTTGTAAAAACATGCCTGGCATGAATTTTCACTTTTTTTCAATTGAATAAACCATTCTTAATAAAAGACCATTGTTTTCCAAAGGAAAATAGATATATTGTAGGTTTAGAATGGATGAGATTATAGAAGTGCCAGTAGTTTTATAGCTGAAAAAGATTGCATAGAGCTTATACATATAGCATTAGCAAAGCATTAGGTCTCTCTGGGGACTATGGGTTGAGACTCCAAGGTCTTTCACACGCAGCCCTCAGCGTGCATCCCCCTGAAACTAATGACTGAGATCACACAGATGCCTGCTTGTGTGCTATGAAGAAGTATCAGTTTAATTTTCTGCAAGTGTCTGGGAGGAATTTTCTCCAAATAGTTCAACAAATCAAGATTGAACAAACTTTCATCAATAAAGCGATATTCTGGTGTTTCCAGCCACTATATTTTTTACATTTACAATGTCCACCAGAGTAGCTATGATCTAGGGCCAGGTATTACCAGTAGCCAGAGCAGGTATGACCATTCAGCAGTAGCTTTTCTGCCTTCAGGGAAAGAGAGGCTGGAATCTGTATTTTTCTACCTCCAAAGTAGGGCAAAGAGGAGCATTATCCATTGGCAGAAAGTATTTGACTGGGGTTCTGTGTCTGCTCTTCAATATGCATTTGTTTTTTAAATATATGGCCTGCCATCTAAAACAACTACCATTGCTGTCCTGGTTTTGCATTTTTGCTCAGGTCCCAAAATTTCTGAGAAAGAAAGCTCTGACTCTTTCACACTGAAAAAGAGCAGTTAGTTAAATGTCAGTGCTGAGATAAACATGCATTTTCTTAATTTCATAACATTTATTAGGCAAGATCACATGAAAATTAGGGCAGGTGTTCATGCTGCAGAAATGCAGTTGCAAACATCAGATAATATTTCATTCAAAAAGAGGTAAAAAGGGACAGAGAAGGACCATCCTGACAAACCCAGGGAGGGTGTCACTCAGCTTTTAGGGCAAAGACATCAATACAATAATATTTTACATTAAGGGAATCTTAACCAGGGAGGAAGGTATGTTAGAAAGTCCAATTAGCTGTGTCTTTCAAGACAGTTAGTTCCTAATTGCACATTTTGCTCTTCAAAACCAAATAACAATGGAAGCCCACATGGCTGAACCTGTTACAAAGCAACAAAAAAAAAATGCTGGAGAGTTGGTCCCCCTGAATATCCATGAATTTCACAGAGGTGCATTTGTAGCTCCCTGCATTGCCTTGCGCGATGCATTTTTGCTGCAGGAACAGGTGACTGACCAGAGCCTGCAGACAGACCCCTCCCTTCTGGGCTCACGGACATAACGGCAGACCTGCTGTAGAGCAGAGCAGCACAGAGTACCCAAAGAGTGCAATGAAGAGACCTTCCACTATTTCTCTAAGCTAAGTCTTAAAATGCTCAAGAATCTTCCTGTTGACTTCAGCAGGTATTAAATCAGGCACATATATAGATAGGGCAAAAGCCATGTATTGATATTATTTACATCATCTATTACTGGGTATGCATAGTGTGATATTTTGTTAATAAGGTTTAAGCAAAAAGCTGCTTCTTGATGCTCAACAAATAAACAGTTACTTGACTAGGCAACTTAAGTTTTAGTTGTTCTTGGTTTTCTACCTGCCATGAAGAAAAGCTAATCAGCTAACTCTAGGAGTATCACCAGCACAGACCAATCTTGGACAGTCCTTGGTCTCTGCAGGGCAGGCTCCCATTGACACCACCAAGAGGAGTGCTTATAGACGTCAGGATAGCATATGGCCCCTCTCACATCAATATCAGCTTATAGCTTGACATATGGATGGATAGATACCATAGAGAGATTGAAATAAATATGGCAAACGAAGTCATAGAAAGAAAAACATGTACACACAGTCACACTTGAACAGATGCCTTGGCTGAAATAGGTGATTTTAGAGGAACACATTGTCAATCTGAGAATGGAAAATTTTATCTAAAACTTACAGTGGCAAAACACACTTTTGAAAGCAAAACTGAAAGACGGTTCAGATAAATTCCTTAGAGAATGATAAGAGAAGGTACTGGTAAAGAAGTTGCTGATGAACTCGCTGCAGATTTAACAGTAAATCTAACAGGGTACTTTCCTGTCTCCAGATGGAACAGAAAGGTTTTTAAAAACAGCCCCATAGCATGGGGAAGATGGAGAAGATGGATTTCTCCTAGGCATTCAAACAGGCTGATGCAAACATTTCACTCTTGTTTGTGGTTTAACGCATTACCCCAGAGATCTGCATGTGAAATCTGGACTTCGGGAAGAAAATCCTCATTTAGCAAAGAAAGCGCTGCTGTAACTATGTGTGAAAGCTCTTCCAGCACTGTTTTCTGCTTGCCATATGGCCAGCTTCATCTACATTAGTAGCAACTACTGAGCAAAGCCTCAGCATCTTGAAAGAGAGCGAGACAGAGAGAAGTGCAGCAGCCTCGTTCAGCAGGCGTGACCTAAGCAACACCCATTTGCCTGTTTGCGCTGATACTTTATCTTTGTTTGATATTATGTGTTATAAAAGCACAGGTTTGTTCTCTCTCACTGGGCACAGGGGCATTCATTTTACCTCTCCTAATAGCAACAGTAGTATTAGTCCCAGAAATTGTATGTATTTATGTACTTCAGAGATCTTGCTGCCTTGTTCTTCATTTCAAACCATTGAAACCACTCCAGTGTCTGCTATTCCAGGGTTTAGTGACAATTCGGAGAAGTATTAATGTCCTCCCACAAAACCATGAATTTCAGGAACTCACCCAAGCCCTATTCGTGTTACGCACATATACACACCTTTAAAAGGAGGAGAATCCCCCCAGCCTTGCATGCCACAAAATGAATAAATAAATAAGCAGTCCTCCCTGGTGCTTGGCCTTGAAATGCAGGGGAAGAGAAGAGGCCTTCAGGTCACCCGCGGATGTAGATCTGCACCATTCACAGAAATCCAGTGCAACATGAAAAGTTCTCAACAGAAAGTAGTGGGCTTCTTGTATTTTTTACCTCCCCAGTTTCCAGGAATTCACCATCTGCTTAGCTGCATCCAAGCCTTCCCTGGCTCCCAAGTTCTGCCTGCTCTACGCACCGTCCTTTAGCAGAAGGATTCCTTGGCCAGAGTCTTTCAGGGATTCAACTTCACCTTGCAATGAGCCCTGAAACAAAATGCATCACATTCGATCTGTTGTTTTGCATTGCTTCTTTATTTTTCGCTGGTTGTTGAAGCTGCTAATATTATCTGCCTGTGAGCTCTCTTCCCTTCAGCCCTCCCTCTCGCTCATTGTGATCGCGCAGGGAACATGGGCACCCTGTGTGTGCTGCAGCAGAGCCTGTTGGTAAAGAGAAGCCCTGGAAGTAACAGCTGGAGCTCTGGAAGTTCACTGACACATCAGGAGGAAGAGGGGACGGTTATTAGACAGCTTTTTGCTGTCTATAAATGAATGCCAGACTCACGGAAAGAGTCAGACCAAAGGAAATCAAAACCTCATTTATTCAGAGGGCAGGTGATTCCAGAACAAGGTGATCATGGCTGAAACTGCCCTGCAGAAACACTCTCTATCCTGACCTACAGGAACCAACTTAAATGCTCCCATCTTATCGATATTTCCCTACAATTTCACATTTTTTTTTACTGCTGATAGTTCTGGTGCAGACAAGACATTCATCACAGCCAACATTTTTATTATTATGTCTTCTGTTCTTACCACTTACTAGTTCGGATGACATCACTTTGCTTATCCATTGCGTTCACTGTTGGAAGCTGTGCTTGGACCTATTTCATAACGGTAGGAAATTTTTACATAGGAAAAAGGCATAAGAAGTTTCTGCTGCAATATCTGCTGCTCCCTCCCCGTCCCTTGGCCTCTCTGTTGCAAGCACCCTCAAAGACGGTAGCTAAAGTCATGCGCAAATTAAAAATTCAGCAGAGATCACCCATTCATTCGCTTGCCTCAGTGAATTACCTTCGGACAGTGTAACAAATTTCGGGCTCACAAGAAGTGATACCATAGCCCATTTCCTAACTACTCACATCCTCAGAAAAGTACAAAGAAACTCTTTGCTTGAGTGTGAATATCCCCTCTAAAAGTTAAGCAAAGATGGTAAACTTGTATATGAAATTCAACCAAAACTAACACTTGTGCCAGCCATATTGCCAATAGTTATATTTAGTACAGTACATGCAGAATTTCAGTTTTAAGCTGGGGAAAAAAAAAAAAAAAATTACCAAGGTGTAGAAACAGTTATATTCAGTGAGCACTGAAGCCTGGTAAATATTCCATTTTTAATAGCATCCACTTCTATTTTGTTCACTGAATTATTGGGCTGACCTTAAATTAGAGATCTGGATGGAGCTGAATTGAATATTGTGAAGATGAGTGTAATTACCTTCCTTCCCTTTATTCTAATTCATTTTTATTTTTTTAATTCTTCATCTGTGTGACAAACTGAATGTCAGAGTGCTTGTGGATTTATACTCACTGTAACAGGGAGCAGAACCGATAGGCCAGGCAGTGGCCCAAGGAAAGACAAATCTGCATTGCGGTCAGGAGTGCAACGGCACAACCCTCCTGCCTTCTTCTCAGGGAAATAACTGTCCACGTGTCAGTACAGGCCAAACAAGACTGCCAGGGTTCCCGCGTACATCAGTGAAGCCTGTGCCTTCCCAGCTCTTCCACCCGCAAGAGCCAGCTCAAGAGTATTTTCCCTACTATGACAAATGGCCTTAGGCTGCTTTTGCTCCCACTTGCCTTTGCTGGATCTGTGGAGGGAATCCTTGCAAGCTAACCTTGGACCACTAATGTAAAGATCAAGCCACCTATGCTCGGTATCACAGGAGTCAAACAAGGGGCTGCCTTTGCTGTGCCACCATTGTGCTAGTCTTTCCTTATGACTAATGAATTTGGAGTTTGAGACAAATCAATCTATACTGGACCTTAGCGTTCCCATCACCTGTGTTTGAGCCCCAGTACCACGACTGATAGTCAATCTCTCTTTTTATCTTTCTATTTACTTCAAAATTTTCCAAGGTATTATTCAGGCACATATCAAAACCCTCAAATACCTCCTAAGCTCTTCTATTTAGTGCTATCTGACCTCTACATATCTGGTTGCTGACATCTTCCCTCACAATTACTTCTTTCCAACCTGCCTTATTTTGTGGAATTATCGCTCAATATTCTTTGGTAAGTCAATAAGTAACAGCACTTTTCCCTAGACAGTCAGGAAAGCTCAGTTCACCTGTACATATACAGATGCCTAAGTGTATTTAGAAATAGTGAGACTCCAAGTGGTTAATGAAAATATATATAGTAGGCAGAAAGGAAGAAGGCCAACACAAACTCTCTTTGATAGCCCTAAGAATATGTGCAAAGGCCCTAGCTATGTTTGATGGTAAATGTCACATCTCATGTCAGATCCTGCCTGGATAAATTACCCCTGAAGACCATACTGCCGCAGAAGCTAAGCATTAGCAGCTGCACGCAAGCCATTAACCCCTCACCTGCCAAACAACAACTTTATACTTGCTCAGGGCCAAATATTTTAAAGGAGGGTTGACTGATTTCAGAGTGTGGGGTCAAGAAAGCTGCAGGACATAAAATGTATGGCAAAGCTTGCCTATGTACGCGTGCCCTTTTGTAGGACATTTGTAACAAGGGCACCAAGTGTTCCAGCAGTTTTAGATGATTTGAAGGGGAACACTCCTGTTCAGCTGCTCAGCTGAGTAACAGACTATATTCCAGATTTTTCTAATTCCTTAGCAATTATACTTAAGTATAGTGCTTTATCATAATCCTAAAAACTTCGGAAAATTTGCACAAGTTCTCCGATTTATTTGTTGACTGCATATATTTTTTCATTAGGCAGACTCAAAAAGCCTATTTTAACCCATAGCAGTTGGGATAAGCACATCGCGATAGCACCAGTAATGAGACCCTGTTACTGTACAAAGGGAAATTTGCATACTCAGTTGCACCATCCACAGAAGAATCACTTAAAAGGGCTCCATCATCCCACCCCTCAGCATGAATTACAGAATCGCAGATGACTGAGGTTGGAAGGGACCTCTAGAGATCATCTAGTCCAACCCCCCTGCTCCAGCAGGGACACCCAGAGCACGGGGCACAGGGAGGCATCCAGGCAGATTTGGAAGCCCTCCAGAGAAGGAGATTCCACAGCCTCTCTGGGCAGCCTGTTCCAAGTTCTGGCACCCTCACAGGAAAGAATTTCTCCCTCATAAGGAGATGGAACTTCCTGTATTTTAATTTGTACCCATTACCCCTTGTCCTGTCATTGGCCACGACCGAGAAGAGTTTGGCCCTGTCCTCCATATATTCTCCCCTCAGGTACTTGTACATGTTGATCAGATCTCCTCTCAGTCTTCTCTTCTCCAGGCTAAACAGGCCCAGCTCACTTCGTCTTTCCTCATGTGATAGATGCTCCGGTTCCTTTATCATCTTTGTGGCTCTCCACTGGACCCTCTCTAGAAGCTCCATGTCCCTCTTGTCCTGGGGAGCCCAAAATTGCACCCAGTACTCCAGGAGCGGCCTCACCAGAGCTGAGCAGAGGGGCAGGACCCCCTCCCTCGACCTGCTGGCAACGCTCCTCCTCGTGCAGCCAGGAGCCCATTGGCCTTCTTGGCCACAGGGTCACATTGCTGCCTCATGGTTGACTTGTTGTCAACAAGGACTCCCAAATCCCTCTCCACGGAGCTGCTTTCCAGCAGGTCAACCCCTAATCTCTACTGGTGCCTGGGGTTATTCCTCCCCAGGTGCAAGAGGTGTGAACCAAAAGGTAATCCACAGACGAAAAAAATCAGTACTGGAAAGCAACCTAGAGAAGAGAAACAGGCTCATAACAACTAATGTAAAAAGGTAGAAATAGCCATTACAGCTGTAATGTGAGAGTTTTTTCCTAATTTCATGCTGCATAATAGGTTGCATCTAGTATTTTGTATTTTGGCCTCCAGATGATGCTTGAGACTTCACAACCATTTGTTTTTTTTTAAAGCACAACATCCTCTCTTTTGCCCGCTATGATATAAATTTTTTTGTTGAAGCTGGCTAGCTAAGGGGTTTGATCCACAGATTAATTGATCCACAGAGGAATCCACCATAAATGTGAAACTGTATGGGAGGGATTTACACTACGTAGCTTAATCATTTAACTTCACCTGTCTACTTTAAGGTCCTATGTAATCAAGTGAGATACTTGATACCCTCTTCCAGAAGGCCATTCAAGGGAGTAAACTCCTTCTGCCTTTTATAGCATTTTAGAAGCTGAGAAATTTAGAAATTTGGAAAAAAGGAATAAAGTGATCCCTGGCATAATTAATTTGATTGCATTTAAAAATGAAAAAAAAAAAGAAAATATAAGTATAGAAAATTGTTGACTATGAAAAATATATCTTTAAAAATGAAATGAAAAAACAGAATTCCAATTAAAGAAAAAAAAAGACCATTTCTATTAGATAATAATTCATTTTTATTATTTTCCTATTGAAAATATTTATCTTCAATAAATTTATCTATCTAAATTTATTTGTCTGTTCCATGTTGTCTGAAGTTATAACACAAGGTATCCTAACTATCCCATGAAACAAGCCAGACAACTGATCTCATACCGCCAAAAACAGACATGTCAATAGGAAGCAGTGAAATAAACCAAATTTTTCAGTTACATTAAACAGAAGAATAATAGAATATCACAAATCATGTAGTGATGGAATATAAGAAATAGCATAAAGGAAAAGGTCATTATAACTGCAAAAAAGCAGAAGTCAGCACTAATGATACTCGCACTTGATTTCTAAAGTCCTATAAAAGCTACTCCTTCCCCAAATCCTGCTAAACTGTCTAAATCTGAAAGCATGGATCCCAATATATGTTCTTTGATATGCAATATCTAATAGCTATTGGCTTAAACGGGCAATTACAGAGACTTGTGTTGATATTTCAGAGTTCATGTTTTCAGGATATCATTCTTGATTCTCTGATTCGCACTCACGCTTTCCTCTCATTATCTCACACAAAGTCCATGTCATGTCTTTCACATTAAATGACCTAGCATGGTACTATTTTGACGTAGTGTAATAGCACCATTAGATAAGGATGAGTTCAGTGTGTTAACTTGCTTTATCTCTTCCTACTACTCTGTTAAAATGAAATCACAGCCTGAGTTGAACAAGGGAATATAAGTCACCATGGACAGAATAAATTCTGCTGTTAGAGAAGAAAGAGAAAATAAGTGGACCTTCATTGACCTCCAATTACCCAAAACAACGGAGAGCTTCAGGAGATTGCCATAGACAGGGGGTGCAGGAACTCTCTGCATGAACTCGAAGGATACTCTTGGCCCCCACCGTTACAGTCAAATACTAATCACCAGAATATACTCTCTGTCGCTGCCCAGGATAGAAATACACCTACTAGCAAAGCGTCTAGAGAATTTACTAGGCAGCGTAATGCGAACAGCACAGATTATGCTACAGAGAGCAGGGAGAAAGAATGGGAAAAATACTATTTCACCTAATCCAACTTATTTTTGAAAACCTCCTTATATGCCCAGTCCACTTCACATACAGTGCAGATCTTGCCTCTCTGCAGAGATACAGGTCACATACTTGCTGAGGGAGACCAAGACAGTCCTCAGGCTCCGGGCCCAGAGAGCCCAGAGAGCCACTTGGGAGGGCTGGTGGTGTCACCTCCATGAGCCAGGCACAAAACTCCTCTCTGCGTGGACACTTGGGCACAAGGAGGACTGTGTGATACACCAAGGTCTTGTCTCAGGGTGGAGCCAGCATGGAGTCAAAGCCTTAGATCCAGGAGGAAGTGTTCTTGGGCCAAAATATCCCTGCTCCATTATTTAGCACAGAAGAGGGCAGAAAGACGCTACTTTACTCCCTGTTGTTTCACAGAGTAGCTAGGGCCTCGAAAGTCTTTTGGGGCTACCCTAATTGATGCTCTGCTGCATCTCTCTTCAGAGGGTCCATCCATACCCTTATGAAACAGAAGAGTCAGCATAGAATTAGCTAACTGATACTGCAATAAAAACTCAAAATTCGTCAGGGCATGGCAGAAGCAAATACAAACTCAAAGAACATACATGGGAGTCATGCATAGCATAAAGCCCTGTCATTTTGCACCATTATTTCCCTCAAAATCTACGGCAAGCTTTAGAAACGTAAGATTACTCCATTTAACTTAATAAAACTGCTCCATACTCGAAGCTATTATTATTAATGGATCTGAATATGCTCAGCAATGTCAGGTCTCTAAGCACTCAGTGGAGAAATACCCATCGCCAGCAAGCCCCACAAATAAGAAAATAGTGTCAGATCTAATTCCTCCAGCTCAGAGAAGCAACTGCACAGTTTACCGTCTTTTCTAATTCCCATTTAGAAATTAATGGAGAGTCTTTTTATGGATTCTTTTTTGCTTTCTCTAGAGCAAAACAGGAAATTACTAATAAACCGGGATTTATTAACAAAACATAATGGAAAATGTTAGAAAAGCTGCATTTCATGTTCTTCATCCTCCTTGAATGACAGAACCAGGTATGAACAACTTCTCTCCAGATGAACAGCATTCACTAAAATGGAAAGAAATTATTGTCTACTGCTTGTTCACCAGAGAGTGCACAAGTTTGCAATGGTGG
This sequence comes from Nothocercus julius, assembly GCA_013398735.1. Lineage (NCBI taxonomy): Eukaryota > Metazoa > Chordata > Aves > Tinamiformes > Tinamidae > Nothocercus > Nothocercus julius. Next base: position 3,365,844 of record VZSV01000012.1, read on the forward strand.
CATGTTTAGATATCCAGACTCTGGGGTCTACCTCAGGTCTCTGAACTAAAACATATGTTCCATAGTGCCAGATATTTGAACACAGGATCTAAGTTTTACAGAAAAAAAGAAATAATCATTGGCTGGCACTAGCGCAGGGCTGAAGATTCAGTTTTTGCTGAAACATCTTCCTGCTAAATCCAAGACACAGCTCTTCTCTCCAAGGCAGTGGACCATTCACCTGAGACCTTCCTTCCTAGACAAAATGGCTGGCTCATCAGTAGCTTCAAATAAAGATTTCCGGGACCTTCCTTCCATAGATATGGGCTTAGACTTCAAAATCTGGATTTTAAATCAACAGGTCGGATTTGTGCGCATATATAAGTACCAAATTGCAATGAAGCTTGTTCCCTAGATCTCTATGAAAACTCAGTCACGAATGTTCCAGTGTGTCCATAGTTACTCCCATAAGTTTTCTTTGTGTTGCTAGCAAATCCAGGAAAAGAGGGGATGGTTCTTCTAAGGATTTCTGGCTCATTGGGGGCATGCTAAGGCATCAGTTTGTCACACTCGCTTTGTGATTTCCCTCTGAGTACCACTAGGGCTGCATTACTATGCACAAGTCTAACTTCTTTAACTTCTTTATAGTCTCTAACTATAACTACTTTGCTAATAGATTTTATTTGTGATAGCCAACAGGTGATCAAATACTAAGTAGACAGGACAACCTAGAATGTATCTCACTATGTATTTCTCTAATACTTCAGCACATCTACCTAGACCCATCTCTGTCATGCCTGGGTCACAACCATTCAAGTTCACTGTCCTATGACCCTGGGTCATACAGTTCCTCTACAACACCAGGCTGGCACTCAGAAACATGAAATTTGGGCATTTGTAAAGATAGCTAAAGCCTTTATGTCCCTCTCTTCTATTCCAAGCCATGATGGGCATGTAAGAAAGTGAGTTGGGGATTTGGAGGTGACACAAAACTTTGTTAGTGGGACAGGTTTCTGTCACAGCTACAAATTAAGAGGCATTTTTTAGACTTCTTAAAATATAGCATGATAAACTGAAATGCCGATAAAGAACTTGCTATGGTCTAGTAGATTCACACAGTGACCTGAATTATTTTCAGCATTAACCTATGTTATCACAGTGGAATTATTGGGGTGAGAGTGAGTTCACACTTCTGGTTGTCTTTGTTTCCAGTGATCATTGATATCAAAAGCCATCCTGCACCTGCTGTGAAAATAAATAGTGTCATTATTGTATCAGGAATTTTTCAGGTAAGTAAAGACATATTTTTCCTAACATATTGAATCAAACTCTAAATTCTAGAGTCCTTTCCACTGGTTTGTGAACCAAGTTTTGTGCACCTGAAACCTTGTCTGTTATTTTCAATTATATCTGCTCATCTAATAAATCCTCTTCCTACAAATCTCAGTCTTCTCTAATATTCTTGGATTATCAGGGATACAGTGTTATACTTTGTGTGTTTTCAACTAACAGCATGTTCCCTCTTCTCCCATTTCAAGTAAATCCTAAAGAAAAAAATATTAAAAAGCAGGCTACATTTGGAGTGCTTATAGACAATATTTTGAGCTTGTTGATGATTTGTTATAAATGGAATGGCAGGGAAGTTTTATCAGAATAAAAGAGTGAGGAATCTCAGCCAAACTTGAAGCAGTAAAGACAGTAAATGCTGATAATCTTGTAAACAGCACAGTAGGTAAAAAGGTTAGCCTTAACTTTTTGATGCTAATTGGGAGGTGTCTGATATCTAGTGATGGCAGCTCAGAGCCTTGATATGATGGGAAGAGGTGCTTAGATATCTTACCAGATTCCAAGGTGTCTGAGGCTAAGATAGTCAAGCAAAGTGGGCTACATAAGAGGTAGGTATCCATTAATGGATTTTCACCACAACAAATTGTGAGTTTGGGAGTAATTTTGCTTATAAATATTTGGATAGCTTTCAATGTAGCAAGACATAATCTGCTTCTCTGATTTCCTAATCTGCCACCCAGTCATAAGACCTGCAGCAAAGCCTGGCTTTTATAGAGGTATTTAAGGAATTACTTAATCACCATGACTGCGTAAAAAAACTCACTTTATATGAAGATTCAGTTTTCTGCAGTGAGGGGACAGGTCTGTACTAGCTTGAACTCCCAAGTTCTCTCAACCATGTCTATCTCCTCATACAACAGATTATTTCTGCCAAGCTGGTTATATTTTTTCCAGGCTAACTATCAGGGAGGTCTAACATACTGCTCCTTTACCATCAGCTTTGTTTTCAAACATACAATGGTTTGGCATGACTCCAGTCGCCACCAGGTGATTTTTGGCCCTTGCCCTTTTTATTATCTGGTATCTCTTAGGGAACCACAGATGAAACCAATAGAAAAGGAGAGAAAAAGGAAAAGCAGGAAAAAAAGAAAGAGCTTCTCCTTTGCTTTCCTGGTAACGTGACATCTTGCCCTCTTTGCATTATATATTTTTGTCCAGCTGATGCTTTGTCCTAGTGGAATCGTGGTTCTAGTATTAGCTCCAAATGGTAGGCAGGCAGTTTCATTAAAAACAATTACTATTTCCAAACAGGAGCTGGTTCCTCAGTTCCAGCCATTCTTGCTGTAAAACGTTCAGCTGAGAGGAGCAGATTGTTCCTGCTGAAAATGAATGGAATCTGGCAGGAAAACCTCATGTTTTTCCAATCCTAGTTTTTTACAAAGAAAACACTGGGATCTTGTTGAAAAATTGCAATTGTTTTGGTGGGCACATTATTTTTCCCAGCTGAACTATTTCCAGCTAGATGGTACAAGTTTTTTTTGTGTGAATATGTCTGTGTCAATATACATATGATTGTACATATACATACACACAAATTTTTGTTTATAATTGCTATGCAAAATATGATTAATCAGGCAAGGGAGAGTAAACACATTTTTGTTATTAAAAAGCATTTATGCAAATTGGTTTTTTTAAAAAGCTTCCACATTATGAACCCTCAAAAGAAAGTCAATGAGTAAAATACTATATCATAATAACAGCTAGTCTCACTTTTAATACTAGGAAAAGAAAGAGGCCAAGGTGACTGAACTGTTTATCCCTCGGTTGTTCTCAGCAACTTAAAAATGTTGTCAGACTGAATTATTCTGATAAAAATATCAAAGGAGAGAAAACAGAAGATTCTATTACAGTCATGAAAGAAATAAGTCACAGAGGTCCCCATAGTGATTATCCATACAGATGCTGCCATTTTAGTCATAAGTGATTTTGTTTACCTCAAGCATAAATAGATAATGAGCCAGAGTGACCTAGTGTTCATACGAGACTGCAAACATCGCCATCTCCTAATTGCCTTTCCTTCCATATGAAGCGTCCATCCCAGAGCCAGCAGACAATGAGAGGGGAGAGACTGCTATGTCTTGCACCTCCTGCACCTTGAGAGTTTAAGAAATCTCTCCAAGCAAAGTTCGTCTTGCAGCCTTCAAATTCATCCCCATTGTCAGGTCCTGACCCTCAATACCAACAAATGGGCAGTATCCAGCCAGTTTAGCTATGGCATCCCCATCCATGACCTTCAAGACAATCTCACTGCTTTGACTTGCATCTGAGAAGCATACTCATACTCTGCAGTAACCTGGTAGAGTATTACAGACCAGCCCAAAAGCTGATCACATCAAATATGTGCTGCCCAGTCCTCTGCTGCTCTTCAATCACAGCTATACAAAAGGAACAAGCAACAGGAAAACCCCTTGAATCTCCCAAGATTAGAGGTTGAGTCCTCCTTGAAGCCAGACATAAGTCACTGATTTTCACTAGTCTTTTTGGATCATCTAGTGAGTCAACATTAATAGACAGCAAAGCAAATCCTAATGGAAAGAATTACAAATTACAGTAAATTATGATTTTAATGGTGATTGCCTCATAGAAAAAAGGAAAATGAGAAGCATTTCCCTTTTCTGTTGTTTCCCAGCTATTACAATTTCTTGTCTCCCTTTCAATTGTTCTTGCCCAGTATCTCATCATTATAACAATACAGTCGTAGAAGTTTGCAGCCAAAGGGATCTCGGGAGATCTGCTGGCCCAGTTCCTTGCAGCTATACAGAAGAGACTACACCTAGACCCTCTCTGACAGATAGCAGTTCAACTCGTGCTTAAAAAACTCACAGGAGCAGAGTCCAAATCCTCCCTTGTAAGTCTATTGTTTGGATTGTTTGTCCTGGAGTTTAGTCTGCAGATTGAGCAACAGCAAAACCAAGCATATGGCCACTTCTGCCCTCTCATCCAAGCTCTGAGACCCCACTGGTGCACGGAGTCAGCAGCTTCTTGTCCTGTGAGTCTACAGAACCGTGGTGAACTTACCACCATTCCACTCCTAGGATCCCAACCCCCTTGAGCTGCACAAAGTCCATGGGGCCTCAGCTGCATTTTGAAGGGAACAAAGTACTTTGAATGAGTTGTCTTCTCGTTTCTTAACATAATTTTAAAAAAACACAGTAAATAAGGTGTCAGCAGGCTTCCCACAAGGATCCAACTGTTATGTCTTTATTGTTGTGCTCACTTTGAAGTCAAGGAGAAAAAAAATCTTGTTTGCCAACTTATAATTCAAAAATGCCAGAAGAGCCCTCTTGCAAACAAACAAGATGCAAAAGAAATGCTGGCACCGACGTGGCATAGCCTGTGAATTATGGAATTGTTTTGAAAGTTAAATTATATGATACATAAATGTACATAGAATTTTTCAGAAATAAGAAGATCTGATTTCTTTCCCAGTCAGGGAGACACACATCAGAGGTACCAAATGCTCTGTTTATGGATGGCCATCAGGCACTGTGTGCTCTCTATACACAAGTATGTAGCACAATAAAAAGAGGACATAGTAGAGTTGCATAGTTGTATTAAAAATGGAGGAAAACTTTTCTTTGTAAAATACGGTTGAGCCTAGGGTCCTGCAACAAATACCGAATAGCAAAACTGCTTCTGTCGCCTGAAAATCAAGAAGCCTAGGTTTAAGAGGCATTGTAAGAATCCAGAGTATGTATTCCTCAAATGAGAAAGCTATTTTATTGTGGTATAAATGCTCTGTGGACTTTTGTGCTGTTCCAGAACCTTATTTATATTTTCTATTTGTTTGCTTTCTGTCTGATTTATGCTGTTCTTCAATGATTTAGACCAACAGTGTCCGTTTTACATGAAAACACAGTATGTCAGAGGCCCTACAGCAACAAACATTAGATTCCAACCCAAAAGCTCAGTTGAATGCACCAGAGCATCCACCAGCACCTGAACTCAGCTATACTCACTACAGCCTTGCACTTACATGTGGAAATCAGCTCCCTGCATGCACTGTTACTTGTTTCGATTGTGTGCACATAACCACACACATACACGTGCTGTTGCACCAGTACCTGGTGGGCTTGAGGGTGACTTTTATATGTAAATGGGCAAGGTTGTGAAGCCTGCTCCTGGGTTGCTATTTGAAAATGTCATTTCAGACACTAGAAAAAACTAAAGCTGTGTTTTTTAAGGTACAAAAATCTGATGTGGCAGTTGTGAGATTCACAACTGCGCCTGGAACCTCTTGAAGATATGCTCTCCCCAGAACATGGCACCGCATCACTGGGTGACTGATCATCTCACCAGAAGACCACACAGCAACAGCCTGAGACGAAGCTCTGCAGGAAAAACAGGATCAGCAGGGAGGAAATGCAAGGAAAAGCTTTCCAAAAGGAGGGTAAGACCTAGAGATTGAAGTCTTAAGAGGTTTGGGTCAAACAAGCAGTCAAATCCCACATAGACCTCTGCCCCTATAACTAAAGAGGAATTAGACCACTGTGCATTCATGGGCAAACTGCTCTGGCTCAGGAAGAATGGGAGCCCGTGCCATTAGGAATATTCATTGTATGAAGGAGCCATCAGGTGGTGCCACTACTCTGGACCTAAGCCGTGGATGTGTGTTCTTTTTCTGTCCAGGCAGAGTTTACCACCCACAGCTACTCTGCCCCTCCAATTTCCCACCTGATGTTGATCTGAAAGCTGTGTAGCTTGTATGAGCACTCCCTAACTTGCTCCAGTTCAAATGGCCCAGCTGAAACCACAATTTCCAGTTGTACAAACTAAGCTGCTTAATTTTCCCTAGAATGGGTTAAGGAAGCAGAAAGCAATTACCTCTGGAAGGGACAGTTGAGGGTAATAGTTTCTTCTACTGGCACATCTGGATCCAGGAGAGGATAAGCCCTCTTTGACCATAAAGGTGAAAGATCTGCAAATCCACAGAGCTATCGCATTCCCTGAGCAGAAGGCTCTGAGCTGTTTTCCTGCGAGATATCTCCAACTCTGAGCTTGAATGGAAGTCAGACATCACCAGCTCTGACCCCACTAAAGTCAAAGGGAGTTTTGTCATTGACTTCAGTGAGGCTCGGATTCACCCTAGGCTAAGGGGCATTGCGTTTTTCAGCAGCCAACCATGTGGAAATTTTGCTTAGATGACTGACTGCCTGGAAGGTAGCAGTGCCAGGCCACAAAATACCAGAAATGTTTGTGTTAATCCACATACTCCGGCATTTGTAACCGCAGATATCTGACTACATCCTTGTCCTCTAGAAAGAGTATGTTCTTATACCCTTGGCTTCCTTACCCCACCTGAAGCTGGTTATGCACCTGATGTACCTAACCTGTTGTTCAGCTGTGCTACTATGTCTGACTGTTTATCAGGAAACATCAGAGAGGTTTTATGTTCACACATTGTAAATAATGTGACAGACCTTGAAAATATAATATGTCTTTTTATAGCTGCTGTATGCATTGTGAACTCAAATGAAAACAGCTCCTGAAAATAGAGTTAGAAATAGGTTATTACATTCATGTTTCATGTTCACTCAAATTACAGAATTACAGTAAAAGAAAGAAAGAAAGAAAGAAAGAAAGAAAGAAAGAAAGAAAGAAAGAAAGAAAGAAAGAAAGAANAGAAAGAAAGAAAGAAAGAAAGAAAGAAAGAAAGAAAGAAAGAAAGAAAGAAAGAAAGAAAGAAAGAAAGAAAGAAAGAAAGAAAGAAAGAAAGAGAAAGCTCATAATACATTTCCAGACCATACAGAAACGGACAAAAAATAAGGGTACTAAAAAAAAAATCGAAAAGCATATCTAGGAAATTCCTAAATGCATCTCAGGAATTCAGCTGATGCTTACAGTCCAGACTGTGAATACACTGAATGCTGGTGAGTTCAAATGAACCAATATACATGTGCAAAGGTATTTTAGCAATGCAGGCTTAGAGCTTTGGGTCCAGATCAAAGTTTGATTATTATAGAAATACAATAAAACTCCATGGCAAGATTGCTTGCTTGTGCACAGCCTTTGTAGTATAAGGAGCCTCATAGTTGGCAATAGATGCATGTAAATATGTACCTAAGCAGATCTATTATTAAGACTGCTATGTAAATGTGTAGTGTGTAAAGAACCACACTGCAGTGCAGGACACATAAGAAAGCTTGAGCATGGTTGAGCTGGTTTTATGCACTCTAATTAGACAATCTCACACAAACCCATCAAATCTGAGATGAAGGCAAAGCATCAGAAAATGTGGAAGGGCTGTAAAAATGGAGGCAATAGAGAGAATATGTGCCAGCTGCCATGGGATCTAAATTTCTTTCTTTGCATCTTTGCCTTCTTTCTAGCTCAAAAATCTCCAATAAGCTTCTGCACGATGGGTTACTTCTTTCAGTTTCTTTGGCCCAAACCCTGAAGCAGGTATCTACCCACAGAGCAGAGCCCACCTTGCAAGATTTTTGTCATTTCCTGCTTCTCCTTTGCAGCAAATCTATGCTTCTACTTTGGGCCAAGCCACAACAAACCATCCACAAAATTAGATTTATTGTAACAACTGGAGGTGTTCTGCCCCTTTGTATAAGATGTAGCAGATGCTAAATTTCATGGGGCTGAATTGAGTCAAAAAGGAGTTTGGAAATAGAAAATGAGTCAGTCTCCTTCACTGCACCTGCTTGGTGCAATGGGCAGAATTTATCACTGTGACCATCCTTGTGTGATTTGAAAAAAGGAAGGAGGGAAGGAGGGAGGGAAGGAGGGAGGGAAG
>VZSV01000012.1:3383674-3413800 GCA_013398735.1 Nothocercus julius
AATCCATCCAGGAGAGATAAATTGAGCCCCTAAAATTCTGATTTACACTGTGCACACAACCTTCATTGGAAAGAAAACTCCTTTTTGTTTTTTCTTTTTTTTTTTCTCTTTTATTTTAACCTAACCATTTTAGGGCACTAATCTTACTGAGTTTCAGTTTCTGAAATATCCCCACAAAATCACCCAGATTGTATTCTTAGGAATGATAATTATAACTTTCTTTCTCATTGTTTAAAAATAACACTGATTTTTTTTTCCTTCTAATATGCACATAAGAAAGAGATCTGAGCTTTCTTTACTCCTAGCCTAAAATTAAAATTTGGGCATTGCAAGCTTGGAAAAGAAAAAGAAAATAGCATTATTCTTACGTTAAGACTGTACATCAACATTTGAGAAATACTGACAGAATGACAAACCCGGAAAGATCTCCCATTTGGTTGCCCCAGGAAAAAGAGTCCAGTCATAGTAGGAAACTCACACACTAACATGTTTTATTATTGCTATTCCAAGGAAAACAGCTCCGGTGACCTTTCATTGCCTCGTCCTTTCCAACCAGCCCTAGTAGAGCTTGGTGCACTGGAAGTGTCTGAGCACGAACACTCGCATCTCGATGGTTGCAGCTGCTAGTACAATAGGATTAATTTGCCATCTACCAACTCTAATGCCCTTCTGTTTCATCTTCTTTCCCCACCAGGGGCAGTGGTGACAGCATCTGTTCCACTGTTATTTTAGTGGCGCCTTTCATGCTGTTATAGTTAAGGGTCTGTCAGCGTTTCCATTACACACACACGCACACATGCATGCACACACACATTTCTTGAGTGAAAGGGCAGTTCGAATCATCCTCTCCAAGGGCAAAGAAAAACAAGCCATTGGGGCTAAAATGGTGTGAGTCTTAGAAGAAAGCATATATATATTATATATATATTATATATTCAATTTGATCATTTTATTTGAGAAAAAATTTGGAGATACAAGAGGTTCCAAGTAATCTGTTTTGCATTTATTAGCGCAAAATAATGAATAGTGAATATTGATGAATAGTGAAAATGCAGATGTTCAATGACCTTACAGAAAACAACTGTGCCAAAAAAAAAAGAAGTAATTTTTTCTGAGGAAAGACCTTCTTTGATTAGTTTCTACATGTAACTTTTTACTTCTAGGTAACTCTGATGTGAAGTTATTACTTTAAAAACATTCCAGACAAGGCTTGATGAACAGGCCACTGATCAGGATGAGCAACTTCAAAAACATAAAAGGGGGCAGATCTCTAATTTGAAAGTGGTAACAGGGAGAAAAAAGTTGTCTTCTCCAGGCAGCCCAGCCATACAAAGAGGTAGAGGATATCTCCAGCAGCCGAGGTGGTTTGGGAGCCTGTGGCTGGAATGCCTGGGAAATGATGTGCAGTTCTCCCTGCTGAACACAGGACATGAGCCCATTCCCACATCGCCTTTGGGGAGCTGTTGCCTCAAAGCATGTCCTCCTTCCTCTATGGCTTTCTAGGCACAAAACGTGCTAGAAAAGGAAAAAAGTAAGTGACAAGGCAATTTGGAGAATGGGCTAGCTTATTTCAGCAGTGAAAATCCTGTGGAAGAGCGCCAGGCAGCAGGCTCACCAAGGCAGGGCTGCTTCGGAGACCACGCACGGCCCTCAGCAAGCTGCGGCGACCTTTCCTGCTGAGACCACTGCTCACGTGCAGGCTTCCGCCTAGTCCAGAAGGACTTTGCACCACCCAAATCTGCACCACCACCTAAAATCTCAAAGCAAACCCTGCCTTGCTCAGTGTGCCGCAGTGCTGTGGCGGAGTGCACCTTCTGCAGCAGAAGGAAGGAGCTACAGGTTTGCAGAAATCTCTTCTTACAGAGGAAAATTCACAACAGTTCACAAAACCAGCTTGGCCCTTTCTTGGCGCTAACCTACTTTTTTAATGGTGACCATTGGATTGGCATAGTCTGTAATGCCAGATGTGAGCTTTCTATGGATGAACTCAATTTTGCCTCCAGTCCCAGCAACATGCTACCATTTATGGCACCTTCTGGAAACCTCACCCTCTTTATATTCTGCAGTAATAGTGATGCATTTCTCTTCTTGAATGATACATAAGGCAAATGAGGACATTCATAAGTAACTGGGGATTTTAAAACTCAGCACACTGGAGAAAAAAATGTGGAAACTCTGTTCAACAATATATTGTGATAAATATAGAATAGGTAACTCAATAAAGAGCAAGCTAATCCAGAGACGAGGCTCCAAAGCCACGCAAATTTCTGTAGGCACACTGATGAAGCAAGCATGGCACAGTCACTGTTGGGAAACAGATTAATAACATGCAGTGTCTTTTTCAAGTTACATTGTCAAATACCTGGGTGTCCTTCGTCACATCACTTAACTGCTCTGCATTTCGGCATCCTCATCTGTGAAATAGAATAGGTAATTAAACACTCATGAATGCTTTGGGACTCCTTGGTGGAAAGAATTATTATGGTGTCTTATTACTGTGAGACAACACGCAATTGTCTCAGGTCTCTGTAACAGCTGAGCCTAAATGGTAAAGGGAAAAAATCTAAAAGCTCAACTGAGATCTTCTGCCCCGTCCTCTGCAAGATACAGCTACTACTTCTGCCCGTTCTTCATGCTGGGGAAATCATTCTAAGGCTGATCACACTGCAAAAATATCTTATTACAGCACTTTCTAAAACAGATTGGCTAGAAATTAGGAAGAGAAGAGTGAAAAGAAGAAACATACCTCCCAGAAATATTACATCCATGAGCTGTAGGAATTGCTTAAGAGATGACTGAAAGGAGGAAATTCAAAATAAGAGCTCAAAATATGAAACCTTCTCTTTGCAAAAAAAAAGCCCACCCTAAAAGCAGCAGACCCCCCCCCCCAACAGCACAATTTTCCAAAAGCCCATGACAATGAAAAACATTTTATATTGCCCCAAAACTCGCCAACAAAGCTATCTAGGTGGCTACTGCCCACCTCACAGCACTGGAAAAGCAAGTGCCCAGTGGGTATCATTCTCCATTATCTCTCAAACCTTTGCCACCAGTGTACAGATAGAAGCGTCGGAAAAATGAAAAGTGTGTATATTGTAAGCGTTGGTTAAACAACCCCACAGTAATTCTTATTTGCTGGAGGTTTTAGAGAGCAGATGTAGGATTGGCAGGGGCTAGGAGCTGGCTATATTGTTCTAGCTTGGTTAGAGCCAACACGGAAAGAACACGAAAAGCTGCATTTTTGTGTGTGTGTGCATGTGCGTGTGTGTGTGTGCGTACGTGCCTCTGTGTGGGTTTGCCTTTTGCCACCGACTCGTCTAAGGTTTCTTGGATTCACACTGACACATACAAAAAAAAAAAAAAAAAGCACCAGGTTGGTTCTCGTCCAAAAGAAATATGACTTATATCAGCTGCTGCATGAGAGTCTTTCAATTGCCACTACTAAGCTGCCTATTTTGCAGTAGCAAGTGGCCATGTGCTGTAACACACTGATTGCCTGCTTTGGTGGTATCGGTTGCTAGAATAAGGGCAAACAAATGGGGAACCAAATATAAAAAGCAGCCAGCAGCACTGAAGAAGCATTACAGCTGCCAGGCAATAACTTAGATAGTTACAGCTGCCATCACCTAGTTCACGCAAGCTTTTTAATATCTTTTGGCAGCACTCGGTGTCACAGCACAAAAGGAAAGTTGGCACTTCCTAGCATACTTTGTTTGACATAACTGTAGGCAGAACCCAGCTGATACCTTCATCAATGTGTATGTGTTTGCTCTTAAGGTACGTTTTAACAGATCAAACATTGTTTTTCTCTCTCTGTTGCACTCACCACTGTTAAATCATAGGTTGGGAACCACACCAAATAAATGGGAAAGAGCTCAGTAAGCTGGAGCGCACAGCCAATTCCAGCAGCACCTCAGATAAGGAACACACACAAAAAAAAAACCTAAAAAAGAAGAATATAGTACGGCAGGAGGGTTTGGGGGAGGGAGGTTTAAAAAATAAATAGATATACTGCTTTGCCAAAATGTTCTCCTGCCTCGCCAGTAGCAACAGCAGAGCCAGGCCAGATTCTCTTCTCCATTTACCATACTTATAAAAAACCCACAAGCACAGACACATAGACCATCACATACACATAATTAAAGCACCGACATCCCTTACCATGATTTACAATCCACAGCACCAGAAGTACACAGGCGCTCCCAGGATTTCATCAATGTCTCATCTGGTGCTCTTGGCAAAGCCAGCCTCTTCCTTAGACACAGCACGTGCTGCACCTCATTCTCTCAGAAATGGGGATGCAGAACTCTTCCCCTTATGTGAACTAGAGAAGACGGGCACTAAATGTGTCAGTGCCGTGTGATTTGCTGCTATGGGACCTCATTTTGTAGGAGATTAATAAAAGACTAGCCTGCAGCATTGACTCTTGAGGCTGCTTTCTATCACAGCAAGTCTTCACGTGGCCCACAAATCTGGCTTGCAACGTTGCGCAAGGAATTGGACTGTCTCCACATAATGACACAATTTTACAGCCATGTGTGTACAGAGAGTGTACAGAGAGAGAAGGCTCTGCCCCCAAGATCTTCCATTAGCTCTGAACAAAGCAAGCAACCAAACTGCTATCTGGAGCCAACCCAGCTTTCTATTAATGCACTTAAGTTACTTTACTTGTAATTCAACCCATAAAACAAACGCACCAAGGCCTCTCTCAGGCCTCTGACATTTTGACAGGCGTTCAAAAGCCACAGCCTTGAGACAAACAACTTTATGGGTTCTCCTAGGTTAGTTACCACAGGGAAAGGTAACAACTAATCTGATAGGAGAAATAAGAGAGAGAGCAAATATCATTATCTTCATTTTTAAAATAGGAACTTGGGGCACATTAAGGGGAGATGACTGTCCCCAGCCTGATTCAGGCAGCTGGAGCAGCAACTGAAGGTCGGTCTCCTTGGGTTCCCATCCAGCACCTCCTCCTCAGGTCACTCGTGCCATGGAACCACGGGACGAAGTGGGCTTCTCTCCAGGAGCAGAAGGTGCTCCCCAGCTGAATGTGGTTTGGATTCAAGTCCAGAAGCTCCAAAGGGACAGTAGGAAAGTGCTTCCATGTTTTCCTTTCACATCATATCTAAAATTGACATTCTTGAGGTAGGTGAATTGTTGACAAATTGATGTAAAAACATGTCAAGATTCACGTGACTCTGTCTGAGAAATTTATCTGAAGCTGATCTGGGAGTAAACTGTTTTTAATGACAATTTATAGTGCAAGGGGATTAACAGTGGCTAGGAATGGATAAATCACTTATGTTGGGTCAAGGTGAACAGGTGTTCCAAAGAAAGGACAAAAGGTTTCTGCTTTGGGGCTCCAGGGGACATGTTTGCGGCATCAGGAAACGAAGAACTGATCCACAAGATGCCCCTCTGTCCCCCAGGAGTGTCCAGGCTATGAATACATTTTGAAAGCCCCTAATATGCTGTATAAAGAAACAATCATTCATGTATATGCACACAAAAGGATAGTCCCAGATTTACAGCCGCCCACTAAGGTAGAACAGGTGGCTGTAATGTAGTAAAAATGTATTGCAAGGAACTTGTCATGAATTTTAAAAACAAAGACACCTACAGACATAATAAAATTGATGTGACATTCGTTTAAAACTAAAGCTTTGAGCTCTCTTGAAATGACAACGCAGGGGAATTCAAGGAAATGTCCTGCTCCCACCATCCCTCACACAATGGTTGCACTCCACTGGTGTGAGTAATCTCACTGATCCCAATAGCACAACATGCAATAGGACAACGTACAACAGCATGGCATTAGCCTTCCACACAGGTAAGGAATCGGGACCAAAAACAGCCCCAGACAACTGCTGTAGCAAAGCAATACTCCAAGGTCCTAGCAAAGAAAGTTGAGGCCTTTCCTTCCTCTGCCACAGGATATGACATCTTCTTTTCCTTGATTATTTTAAACATTTCAGGGGAGCTGATTTTAACTGTTAGCCGAGAATTGCTTCCTCCTTCCTTGATGATGTTTTTAGTGGCAGCACACATGTGTGGAAACACTATAAATCCAAGTCACTTTTCGGTATTTTGGGAGCAATAAAATACATTCTCAGACACCTCTGCTATCCCCCGAAAATTAAAAGAGGGAAAACTAGATTTAAACTTTTCACAGAAGGTATATCCATCTCAATTAAGATGCAGATTAACAAGTTAGCTCAGTCTGACCAGTTTACCATACTTTTTAATGGAGAAAAAAAATTCAGGTGTAGTGGGATAGTGAAGAGAAAGAACCAAGAATAAAGAGGGAAACAGGGATAAATAGTCAATTATGATAAATCTATTTCCTTGGTAATTGTATTTATAACTGTATTAACGTTGATATTCTTTTAGAAGTGAGCAGATATAAAATTACATTACTCAAACATATAGACTAGCATCTCTTCCACTGGTAAAACTGAATCTATATCTTAATGGAAGGTGACAAATCTCAAAAGATTTGACAGTCAGGCTAGTTCAGCATTGTAAATGCTTTTAAACTGCTTCTAAATATTTCTAAACTTCCTCCTACAGAGAGGTGAACTCATACTGCTGAATTTCAAACCCACCACATCAGTGCTTGGCTGCAAGTTTTCCTTGCAATCTCTGCAACTGGAACAAGGCTGCAGTTTAGCGAGACAGCAGGCACAGGAGAAAGAGAAAAAAAATCAAGTGAGAAAATTTTGGGGTGATGTTGGAGCTATTGAGAACATAAATGCATGTGACCTTTACCATATGTATGCACATAGTGGCCAAAAAAATCTACATCCATTCCTGACCACCTCTCCAAGTGACTATGTTGAAATGTTCTTGAATTTTCATGACTGACACCAGAAAATAAGGTCTTTTGATACCCCTCTCTGACATTTTAACTGTTTGGGGAAGTTCACTGAAATCCAGGTGAAAATTACACTCCAGCCTGCAACAAGTTTCCCCAAAGGAGCAACTTTGAAGGAGCACCTGGGGGCAGCTTCTGAACGCAGGGCACGTCCATCTTTCTCCATGACCCTCTGATGCTCAGAGCAAGCGAGGTGCCGGAGCAGGACCCTGCTGCCTCCTGCCTGCATTTCCAGGAAATCAGGGAGACTGATGGATACAGGAACAACTGAAGAAGCTGGTAGAGCTCGGTAGTGCAGATCTAATACAATTTACTCAATAGCAATTTTTTCCATTTACTCCAAAGGGTTTTGGATCACCTGTCTCACGAGTGCAACATGTACTGAGGAGGGAGAAACCCAAGCCAGATGAAGAGCCAAGCTACCAAAGGATGAGAGTGCCACCAAACAAGTGGGTCCACAGCAGGTGCAGCATGACATGCATGGTGTAACATGGACCAGCTAACACAACAGCAAAAGGGCTGTGGGAGGGAACTGAAGTGCAAGGATTTAGCTGTTCAAAATGCCCTGAAGACTGTGCCACATCAGTTAATACAAAGAGAATTTCTGTGGGAGGAAATGCCTTATAGAGAGTACTAATAATACTCAAGAAGCTTTTCAGGTGTTTTCTGAGGGGAAAATTAAGGCACAAAAATACAAAGTGAAAACCCCAGAACTTTTGGGCAGAAAATCCCTGAAAGCTTTTTATTCCCCACATGCCATAAGTATCAGACTATGATGCTCACTCTAATAGTTATATCACACTGTGGTGCTGAGATCATTGTGTGCTAATGACAATGCTTACCCTAATTGGTGCCATTATGTGATAAAATAATTGCACCTGGGCTCAGTGGCACTCCAGAAATGGCTACAAGTGGTGGTGAATCCCTGGTGCACAGTCCAGCAAGGAAAGAGTTAAACCATATATTATATGTCAGTAATGAAAACCAGCACTCAAGCAAGGCAATTCAAAGCTAAGGCTGACACACCATCGTTAACACGGCCCTTTGTGCTTAGCTACCACGGGAGTCTTGAGCAGCACATGGTGTTGTACCCCACACAATATGTGCTACTACAATACCGCATTCACAACACAATGAATTGAGGTCAAGTGAGTGACCTTAAAAGAGCTTTCTTTTAATTCTTTAAAGAAACACCCCATGATATGTTGGAGCCCATTAAACAAAGCGGCAAGAAGATACAGTAAACTTTAATTAGCAGTGAAGGCAATAACCTCACTTTATACTTCATAATTTCTCCCACCATGTTTTATTACATGGCACAGTCATTTTAGTACCTTTGTACCTCAGGCAGCATCCATGTGGTGTGGAAAGGGATGTGTTGTTGGATATTTATTGTAATGGGGCTTCATGTGGTTGGAGGTCAAAGTGTAGGACTTTCATTTGTACATCACTGCTCTACTATCTGCTCATGTCTCTGGGTAACCTGATGTTCAAACCTTTTGTAAGGCAATTGCTGAGGAGGTTGTTCTTATTGTTACAAGAACTTGGAGAGAGGATGCTGGGCCCTGGCTTCGGCACAAGCTTACTGTGTGACTTAGGGGTACTATAGCCAAAATTTTTCTCATGCTCTTCTCAGACGCTTGCATTTTTAGAGGACTAGGGTGCAGCTCCTATGGCCTGGTCTCGGAAAGCTTAAGAATCAGCAGCTCTTGTTGGCTTCTCAGCCACTCAGAATGAGCTTGGAAATTTTCAGATTTGTTACCCTACCAGTCATCTGCAATTTGGAAATTTGGGCCTTTTACCTCTGTATAGCTCAAAGCACCTCACATCAAGTTGGAATGATGTTTACTTGCCTCTTAGAGGACCTTGCTGACTGAAAGGGGCACTTTTAACCCTTCTTCGTCCTTTTTATGCTATCTATTTATCAAATAATGGGGCATAACATCTGAACCCCTCATGTAGGCAAGGACGCTATCTGTATTTTACTGGTGAAAAAGCTCCCATACAAAGATATTCTGGTCCAGATCCACAGCAAGGCTTTAGCAGCTATATCCAGCTGTGCGGTAAAGATATAATCCTCAGAATATCCAGGAGTTTTTTGGCATGACATTAATTGCATTACATTTTCCCCACTTTCTGCAGTTCTGCTTCTGTGCATGCCTAGAAAATGCTGTCTTGAAAAGGCTGAGTCACTTGAAGGTGATCAAACATGTATGTTCCATCTACATACATCCACATATCTCAGAAAAACTCTTGGTCTTATAGATACCTTTGGAACACGTATACTGGAAGGTGCTCCATACAAAGCTGTAATCACTCTCTGTTTCCTATAAGGCCTGGCTAGGGAAGGAAGACTTGCCTAGTCATGAAAGCAACACTTCGGTTCCAATGCCTGCTCCACAAATTTCAACAGTCTTTGCCATACAACATCCCCTCCCCAAATGAGTGTGCAATAAGCCGACTGTGCACACAGGGCTGAGGTAGTTGTTAATGTAATTTCTGCACAGAGTTGGGTGCTAGGTGGTATTCCACAAAGCTAGGACACCTGACAGCTCCATACACTCAGTATTTATACAGATGCTATTAACACATTCCAGCTGTCCACTGCATATTATACTTCAGCTTTTACAGGATTGGTTGTCTTTTCTCACGTACCTTTTAGATTAATGTGCATGCACCGCTCTCGCTTTCTTTTGGATTGGAGAATTTCTTGAGCTGGTGGTCACTGAGCTGGTAGTCACGCTGCCCCCATCCAGAATTACATTTCCCCTCATTTCCTCACATTTACTTGATGTTTCCAGTGAAAAATGGTTCACAGTCAGTGCTCCAAGATTTTATGGATAGGGCAGATAGTCCCTTCTTTTTGTTGATTCTGTTTGTAACAGGTAAATCCTGCTTCAAGGCTCCTGGTGACACCTTCCTGGTCTATTTACATTTCTTCTCTCTCCCTGGCATTAGGTCTCAGGAGTTTCCAGGGCCTTGAGACATCACTGTGATACTCAACAGGTATTGCGACACTTGTATCATTACTTGTTGTGGTATCTTCTCTAATCGTCCTCCTTCGAGTAATGCAACAACTATAATTGGTAAGGAGGGAAAAATACAGAAATACATATGACACTACTTTGCCTTTTTTTTTAACCATTTCTGACAAAATATAGTAGAATCCTTCAATAAGAATAAAGTGTGAAATACTTGAAGATCTTTCTTTTAAGCTTAAGAAATGCCAGGGCTGCAGTGCTGTTTGGCTCCATCTGACAGAAACACTGTGAACAGCACCTCAAACAAACCTGGAAGATTTATGCAGTTTCTCCACCCCTCAGCACCCTCTCCTCCCTTTGCCTTGAAAGCACAGAACTCCGGAGCCTGGGGAACATAACCCTCTTCAGCTAGCACACTGGTAGCACGGAGACCTGAACTAATCACAAGTGCAGAGCATAGGTGCAGTTTGCTCCCAGCAGCTTGCCCTCTGTGAACGCTGGGCAGGATGCTCTGCTCCAGCACAGGCTTCTCAATTGCCTTTAAATATAGGTCTCGTTAGAGCATATTGCAGCCACCTAGTTACACGGTGACAAAGGCACATGTAATTGCGGCCAGGTTTACATTAGAGGAAAGGGCAAAATCTGGACAACACAACAGAAACATACAGATGTGCTGATATGAAAGCAAATGGGAAAATGCAACAGAACCAATGCGGCATGTGTTAGCACTTTCTTCTTCACAGGGCTGTCAAAAGGGAAAGCGTTGGTGACTTCTAGACTTTGTTATCTATTCTCTTTCTCCCGCCTTATGGAAGGCATCATACTGATGCACCTGGAGCCAAGTGAGGGTCTTATTGCAAGGATCTTTCAAAACCAGTGTTATGCACCTAAATCTTTGTTGGAAGCCCAGCTGGCAAAACACCCAGTCTACGCCATTATCACAATGTCCACAAAGAGCTATCTGCAGAGGTATGTAGGACTTCCAAAAATACAAAAAAAAAAAAAAAAATCCACTAAAAAAAATATAATCAATAATTCCCTTTCATACAACACCTTTATTCCTGGGAAGTGCTAGAATATACTCATTTAGATTCATCCTTAAAGCATCACATACCATTAGTAATTCTCTTTCACACAACACCTTTATCTCTAAAAAGTATTAATACACATTTATTCAGATACACCCTTAATGCAACCCTACCAACAATGTCTGTGGAAAATTTACATCAGGTGTGATTTTGGCCCATGGAGAGCACTCAAGAAAAATTCAGTGTGTTGAGGCTTAAGCACACCAAAAAGAGAAACAACCAATCAGCTCCAGAAAATCCAGGGATGCCTCTGTCTCTGTGTTTTCCCTGTGTTTTTATAGTATATTGTTGCGCATGAGTTACAAATGTGTGAAAACATTAAAGTTGAGCCAGCTACAAAATAAGCTAATATCTTGTGTTTTCTGAAAAATGCAAGCTTAATTAGAGTTTAGGTAATTAAAGCTTTCACAGTTATAAAAAATACAATACATTCATTTATGCAAATCTGCCACTGAGTGTGATTTCAGTAAAATACCATGTAATGTGCATAACGTCAGAATTTTGCTTACAATTGAAATGTCTGCAAAGCAAGTTCTCTTCCTAAATTTCAGGCACATGCACTGTAATTCTCTTGCATTATGGATTTAAAACTCAGATTGCTTTGTCTTCATTTAAAAATGATTAGCAGTTTACAACGGATTTAAGCGCTGGCACAGCCTTTGTATCATTGCACAACTACAAGCTGATTTACAAAAGCCTAGACACACTATGTGTATATCTATGTAGCTACAGAATAATATGTGATGGCAGGCATAACCAGTACACATAATTTACAATTAAGTGATTAGCCATATAAGCCACTATTATTAATTAATTTTTAATGCTGACATTGTGCTTGGGGCTATATAAAATACCAGGCAGACTCTGCTCTGAGGTGGCAAGAGGCTAAAATGACAGATAGGTACTGGTTCCCATCCTACAGCTTTCTGGGAGCTGGGGAAAAAGCACCAGTCCTGAGGTCAGCTCAGCATGGCAAGGGACCGGCAGCGCCACAGAGATCCCTGAAATAGCAGCAAACAGGGAAAGCTGAGGGTGCTTTTTTTTCTAGTCTAATCAAAAGGCAGGGCCACATCTTGTCACGTAAAGGTTCTCCAGCAGCAGCACCCGGGACAGCGAGCCCTGCCTTGCAGCACTGAGTGAGTCGCTGTGCACTTGTCACAGTCCCTTGGCTAGGTGGATGGACAAGAGGCACGAAATTACTCATCCTGAACCCAGCACAGCTCCGTCAAATGGCTTGACCAGAGAAGCTAAATCCCGACAGGGAATAACTATCTACTTCCAGGCAAAGAGAGGTGAGGAGAGCTTTTAATACCCACCGTGGGAATTATCTAGGAGAAGTTTACAGCAAGTAAAATTGGGTTCAAAACGTTTTGTGGATAATGAGACCTTGGAGAAAAAAACACCTCTAGCTGATATTTTCATTAGTTTTGAAAATCCTCTGCTTCTTTCACTCTCAGCAGTCTAAATGGGAAAATATCCAACCTGGAAGTGTCCTTCATTATTATTTACATAGAGCCTTACCTGCTCTTTTGTTGATAAATCGAAAAGCTGTATTTGCATCAAAAAAATGATAATATGCAGCTGCATGGACAGATTACGAAAAGCAAAGCAACCAGACAATTATTTACTGTGCTGCTATAAGACAGGGTACTAACTTTCTTTACATCAACAAGTTTTAAAACTGTCACACAGCTTTTAATTGCCATTAATAAGGTAGAGGTAAAGCCCTCTGGGTCTTAATCCCATCATCATGTTGTTGCCAGTTAATGATATGTTAGCCTGCACTGTATATCCCAAGCTTATGGAAGGGTCAGAAGGAACATTTCATCCTAGGCCAGCGAGGCTGTATTCCATTGGTAACCCCTAACCCACCAGGGCTGTCAATCAACAAGCACTGTGCATGAACACCATATTCCTGGTAAACCTCCTTCCACACCTATGAATTCTGCCAGTCACCCTGCATTATTAACAGTTCTTTCAGCTAGATTAAATTGTCAGATCTTTTCAAGAGAGTACAGGATGATTTGCTATTGTTCTCCTCTCAGAGAACTAGTGATCTACTGCATGGCTTTGGGCAACTGATGGCATCGTGAAAGCCAGAAGATTGTTTGGCTTTCTGCAAAGGACCTCAAAGGGTTTACAAGGAGAATGCAAGAACTGTAAGAAACCTCACAGCTCCGAATGGATTTAGCTGAGAGATGAACTGGGATCATAAAAGTCAGGTCATGGATAGTAGCTGGGCCCCAGTAATGAGCAAGACCTCTGAGCAGCATTGTCATATAGATAATAGAGATCTGCATCCAACCTACCACAAGATTCATTGGCACTTTGATCAGATCTATGTCTCCTCTGTGGATAAGGGCAAACAAAGAATCCAAAGCAAAAGCCATTTTTCCCAGCTTGCTCTTTGAAGTTTTTTACAGAAGAATACTCAGGAGAACAGGGGCTGTATTGAATAGTTTTACATAGGAAATAGGACTAGAAGAGTCCTCCCAGGTCATCCCCTGCTGTGCTTGACACATCATACCTCATTCATATCACAACATCACAATCTCGTTGATAAATTTCTCAAGTTTCTTCTTGAAACCAGATAGTTTTCTTGCCCCTGTGACTCCGACTGGAAAGCTGCTCCAAAAGTTCATGTTGTTAAAAAAATTCATCCAGTTTCAAGAGAACATTTATTCAAAGGTGGCTTCTTTTTGTTGTTTATATGGTATTCAGTACATTCCTAATTTAATCAGTTGTTCTCTTTCACACTTTAACCTTATAATACATTTATAGGGGCCAATATGCCCCTGCTCTGTTTTAGTTTTGAAAGACTAAAAAAAGGCCCAGTCCTCTATTCCTCATTCCCTGCCTCAGTTTAACAGCTTTTTTCCTGGATGTTTTCAACCTTGAGTTCATCTCTTTTGGGCAGGGGTGGCCTGGTATTCTGAAGGAGATTTCCCTAGTGCCTTATACAAAAGTAGTCAGGAATCCCACATGTTTCCTGGATATGCTTCCCTTGATGCAACATCCAGGGGAACATCTCAGGCAATATTTCCCTTTTCTGCTATTGCAGAGCTCCAGCAGTTGCCAGTCATTGTGAATTTCAGCAAAACACTTCTCTCTGACTTCCATCTGATGAGCCTTCAGCTCAAGGCAAAAAAAAAATCTGTATGACCTTGTGGTTTATTAGCACTTAATTTTATCCGTATTCTGTTTCTCCTGTTGTCAGGGTCAGTCCTTTGAATTGTCAAGACCTCTCAGCTTTCTGTCACTCACTAACCTCATACTTGCACACTTACTTTTTCTGCTATGACCAAAATAAAATATTAAAAGTGGTCACAAGTTTGATCATTAATAAACTATGCTAGTTGCTATTTTCCCCTTTTGTCAGTTCTTTCAGGTTTGCTCTCTGCAATCCTCCAACAGCCATTTTACATTTCTTGTGCTAATCCTCATGATCTCCAGCCCAAATAATTTTTCTTCCTGTGATCTTGCATCAAATCTTTTACAGAAATCCAAATGAATTAGAGCTACCATATTTGCCCTGATCACAAACTCAAAGAAAGATACCACACTAATCTGACACAATTTACCTACCTACTGCCTACAATATTTGCTAACGCACTCTCTGGAACCTCAGTCCTCTGGAAATCAAGTTTATCCAGTTAGTGGAATTCCATCAATACAAAACAGATGTAAGAGCCCATCTGCCTTGAAAGAAGAGCCACAGTTCAAACTCATAAGGGAAAGATAATTTGTAGATACACAGAGGATTAGCCATCTCAAAATTATTCCATATAGAGTCAAAATGATTCAAATGCCCATTGTTCTTTGACATCATTTGAAGTCTATGGCAGAAAGCTTCACCGACCACTGTTGCCGAGAGAATATGGATCAGCTGCACCACGTTACTTGTCCTGAAATTTGCAATGAGATCATAGAAAAATTCCCTGTGTTGTCCTAAATTGTCCTTAACTTTGTCTCAGCATTTATCCCTTAGTATAAATACCTTAATGGAAACAAGACTTCATAAGGAGAGAATTGCCTTAATTGTTTCTTTCGCATAGCAGGACATGCAAGTCTGCAGAATTCCCAGGATCCAGAGTAGCTTTAACTATGACCTTATTCTGCAGGGCAGTGACTTCGATATTGAAGACATGCACAGAGCCCATGCTGCTGTGGGCCAGTTCAGATAGTTAGTCATGATGTCTGATTGAAAAATAACTGAAAATAACTATCCTTTGTGAACTCCACTATCTTACCAGGTCAATTTAATTACTCAGAGAAGATTAACCAGGAGAGGAAAAAGTAACATTGCTAGACCCCAAACCATGTGCCATGTCCCTGATGGAGAAGGAAGGATTATTCTGTGACTAAAACACAAAGCATCTCCGGATATTCTTTCTGACATTGGACAAGTCACTGAAGGTCTTTGTGCCTCAGTTTCTCCATCTATAAAGTTTCTATCCTCATAGCTCAGAATATCACTGATTAATTTTGAGACCTCAGAGTTTTTTAGACAGTTGTAGAGATGGAAGTTGGTAGAAACTATCATTGACACATTAAGTATATTTGGATGCAAAAATTATCTATCTCAGTTGAGTCAGTAGGGCTGCTCCTTAGGTGAAGCTCTTAGAAACTCTTCACGTGAGTTTAGGGAGTCTGAATCTCAGTCTTCTTAAGGTAGTCGGAGGAAAGGAAGGTGACATGGTTCACAGATTCAGCGTTTCCATCCTCACTTGTCATGGGAAGCTGGTAGATTTAGGAGGACAGGAAAGTCACAGCAGACAGAGACCCCACACCTTGGCAGAATTAAATTGGAAAAAAAAAAAAAAGTGTTTTAATAAGGATCAGACCCTTGTCCAGAGGTCCAACACTATGAAATGCCTAGATCCTATGAAAGCCATTCATCTGACCCTCGGCACTCTTTCAGTCAAAGTTCCCTAATCAATCTAAATCACTGTCCGTGCAGCTGTACAATTTCTTTATAAAGTTTGTCAGAGCTGGGCTTGCACTAGACCAAAGGGCAGCCACCAAGAACACCAGCCAGCCACAGAGCATGCAGCCATCTGCAGGATGCTTGCCTATCTTCCTGCTAGGTACACATAACTCCAGTTGTCCAGCCTTCCCCAGAGAAAGGGAATAAGAGGGAAGTTCATTGTTTCCCTGACAATTTGCAAGAATATTCAAATCAAAAATGGAAGTTTTGTCATTTGCATGGTGAAGAGAGAGGGGAAAGAGAGGAAGTATTGTTAGGTATTGGTAATGTAAAAACATAAGTATGCTGTTATTTATGTAATTAGTTATTGCTTTCATTATGGGTGCAGTCTTAATGGTTATAGTATTTATGTATAATTACCTTAATATTCACTGAAATTTCCAAGTAGCTCTCTAATTAACTGTCTCAAATATATAATTACATTGCATCTTTACGCAAGACTTGCCTAATTAATGTAGTTACACCACTTCTTTGTGAATGTGCATTATTAAATGCTCTCCGCATCATTCTTCTGACTTCTTGTAATTCACGCTTTACAAAAATTAAGACCCTGAATTAGAAACCTTCATGAGCAACCAGCTCCAAAAGCAACCGCCAGATGATCTTTTCTTAACAAAAAAAAAGAAAGAAAAAAAAAACTTACTAAGCCTCATTACCACTCCCTTTAACAAAAGCTTTCCATCTGGATCTGAAAGAAATCCCAGATACTATTGTCTTTTAAGAGGGCATAGAAAACATCGTATAGATTTAAAGAGAAGAAAATCTTACTGCCACCAAAAGTCCAAACTCCTGGACTACCTAAATCATCTGCCAATAAGCCCATCTGATAAAGGAATCAGGTGTTTGCATGATTGCACCCCAATCACTTGACAGCATCAAGTGGCATTTTCAAAATATCGAGAGCAGCAAGGGATTTAGAAACGCTGTCATTCAGTGAGATGAGTCCTCCGAGATTGGGTGGCTTTCATTCAAAAGGTCTGAAAACCTTCCTACTGGAGACCATCGTCAACCTCTCCATTTGCCATTCTGTGTACCGTTCTGAAGGGCTTTGCATGCCACGAGTAACCCACGTATCACAGCTTGGGAGCTCTTACTCTAACATGCAGGTAGCTTCCTACTTGCAGCCACCGTTAACCACCAAAGCACATGAAGGGAAGGTTACAGCTCCAGAAAACCTAGTTGCCTTTGGAGCCAGAATGCCTCCAATTCCCAGTGCCCTGGGCTGCTCAGCTGCTCTGGTAGTGAACTGAGAAGAACGGGACCAGGAAGAAATTCTGGGGTTTTCTCAGAAGGCCTTTACGCTTATCGTCACCTTCCAGTGAAGCCTTCCACATTGCAAAGGGGCTACTGAGGTGACAGAAAGTAGACCAAAGGAAGTTTCTCTAATCTGGAAAAGGGACACTGGAAAGAAATAGCAGCAGTTTTTTACTTTGAAAATAGATATAAATCTGAATTCACCAAAAAAGTCAGATCTTAAGAAAAGATTTGTTAGACAGTGAGCAGGATTGGCCTCTTTTCTATGGACTTGCCAGATGTTGGTTTTCCCCTGCACTGGACCCTCTCTGCAGATGCTGCTGACTGTATAGGCACGACAAGCCTAACAGTGCATTCCAGCAGCTGCGAACTCATTTCTTTATGTGTGGTCAGTTTGCTCAAAGGCAGGATGTTTTTTACATCCTGAGGTTTTTGGAGTAGTTGGGCATTTACAAAAGTCATTTTCCAAGGATTTTAATACTGATTAAAAAGAGAAAACGTTGTCATATGTATTTGTGGAATCTACAATGGTTTTAGCTATTGATACCCATCCATAAGGCAAGTAAAGTGGGAGAAGAAACATGTTTCAGGGATATCTAATTAGCAAGCATTCATATGGAAAATGGAGGTAAAAATTACTGACAGAACTATAATTAAGACAGTTATTATCTATTCCAAATAGACTGATATCAGGCCAATTTCTAACAAGAAAGGCATATTTCTACTCCAATATCTGCATGGGCTACCTGATGCTCTTTCAGTGCATCACAGCTTCCAAACACACCTACGCTCATCTAGAAGATGGTCCATATGCAAATAGGCACCTGATGTTTTGGGTCTTTATTTTTAAAGGTGGCAAAATCAACCGCAGCCTCAACCAATTGACAAGTCTGCAACACTGTTGACTCTTTTTCCTGTGAACTCACAGATTCATTTGGATGAGTTAATAAATATGAAGTTAGAAAACACCAGCAGGTATTTTGAGTACCAGTTTGAGTAGCAAGAGACTAAACCAACAGAATCAGATCTTGGAGCTATCATTAATAAAGACTGCCATTACCTTTCATCCTGTGCCCACTCTGTACAGGAGATGTTGTTCTTACAACAAAGATGACCAATTCCTATACACTACCGCAAAACTTATACACAGCCTCAAAACCACAAAGGTCCAAGATGGGAGCACAGCATGCAGAAGACAGACAGACAAAGGGAAAATAGGAACAGAAGTTAAAGAATGTTAAAAATAAATAAATAAATAAAAAAGACTAAAAAAAGGAAGATAATTGAATAAAAGGGACATTATTTTAAATGAATTCTTTTGAGAAGCAAAGATTGTCTAGGTAGAAGCAAGGTGAGAGAGAACGGATGAGGCCATTTGAAAGCAGAGATAGAAAAGGAGAGGGGGAGAAAAAGCAACAATTAAAAATAAGTTCTGATATATTCCAGCTGGAGGCAATCTCCTGACTACGGAGACTGCTAAACAGTCCATCCCAAGGAACCGAATATAACCAAGTGGGAAAAAAAGAATAAATATTATCTGAGCTCATTGTATGTGCTTGAAATTTCAAGGACCAATGGTTTTACTAGCCTATTTTTTACATTAGTTATCTATTTGCAACGTGAAATTTTGCTTGATAGCTTTGCATGGCAACCAAATCTCAGAAGTAAAAGAACAAAACCTTTGGAACTTAGGTCTCAGCTTTATTTGTATTTATTGTTGCAATTACAAAGTTTTTGACCTCCAGTTGTCAGATAGGGAATACAGGCACATCAAACTAAGGATAACATCCCACTTCACCTCCCATTTAAATAAATCTCTACCTACAAGGGTATATGCTGTATAAACTATACCATACAAAAGAATCCAACTGATAACTCTGTGTGCATACAGATGAAGTTACTTTGGTAAGGAAAGAGTTGGCAAAATAGAGCTTTACAATGCAGGCCAACATTTTTAAGGGTAGAAACTTGCAGTTAAGCACCTAAATAAACAGTCTGACTTTCTGAAGTACAAAATGTCGAGAAGACTAGATGAGAGTTACTAGACACATCTCCAAAAATCCTGCACCAGGTTTGTATATTTTAGCCATATACAGAGCTTTTCCATAGAATTCTATCGTCCTAAGCTGCTTATACTAAAGAAATCTATGCTCAGACAGGTTCAAGCACTGAAAAAATATCAAATCCATCATTTCTAGCAAATCACTGCTATTTTAGAAGAGCCTCTTGTTTTTTGAAATAACTGATACCAACTCGTATCCTGAATGAGCACATTAATTGAGCATTTTGTTCTGCAATATTTTAGGGAAACATTTAACACATCAGTTGAACATGTTACAGCCAGCATGTGATATATGCTTGGAAAATACATTGTGACTACAGCACCGTTTTTTTCCACTTCCATTTTTTTTTTTTTTTTCAAGTTTTGTAGTGCGCAAAGAGTTACTGAAATAGCCAGCCGTACAACATCTGGGAGACAAAAAACACACACAGGAAAATACAGCAGAAGAGGAAGATCCATGAAAACAGGAAACATTAAGTGGAGAGTGAAAATATGTCAAAACAAAGGAGGCAGTAGATTGTCAGGACAAATGGGTTTTCTCCAATCGGCAGAAGTTCCTCAAGAGTCTTCAGAGACCAGCCAGGTGACATATGCCGCTCCTGGCACAGAAGGACAGCAACCTTTGTACTTCCATTTCGCACACACACCAAGTATGGTGGTCTGCCTGGCCCCGTGCCGGCTGCACCCAGGGACGTTAGCTCCACTTTTGAAGTCTGTGCTCTACTCGAATCGGAAACGCTGGGTTTTAAAGAGCCCAGATAAGCACAAATGCAGATGCTTACAGCCACGGTGCCCAGGGAAGGTAGTAGGAATTAGTTAAAGCACCTTTGAAAATGTGCTTTTTTTTCTTCCAGCTGGCTTCATAGCCTTTCTCACCAATGTTTGCAGAAATAGCGTGTTGTTTGCCCAAAGCTTTGCCACTTCCCCTATGTTTCCAGGCAGGCAAGAGTATTTACTTGCATCACGCACCTTCCCTTCTGCTACCATTCAGGACAGTGCAGTTACCCAGCCAGATACTACAAATGATATTTTGTGGGTTGGGCATTTTGCACCAGAATAGGAAAGGGTAACTACCCAAAACACCTATTTTGCAAATAGCCCTCCGCCCAGGCGCAGGGCACCCAGGCTGTGCAGGCCACGCTTCGGAGTGACAGATGTGCCGGAGGACGTGGTGCAGCGCGAGGCACTGAGAACGCAAAGGCCATTCGGCAAGAGACCGCGCGGACTTCAGAGCACGTCGAGGCGCAGCGCCCGCCCGCCTTGCTGCGGGGCCCTCGGGCACAGGAGCCCTTGCAAGACACCAGATACCCTTGGATCTGCGCACAGGGATGTTCCTCACGCGCCTCTTCTCAGTCTTCCTGTCACAAAACCGTCCAGGAGGATTTTGACTGAGGGATGAGGCAAAACTCCCGTTGCTTTTCAAAGGAGAGGAAGGTGCTCAAACACCCCTGGGCCCCCACAAACCTCCCCCTAGTGATGCGGTAGCAAGATTGAGTCTCCAGGAGGCAGGGGAAGATGCCTTGCCTGGGCCCCGTGACAGGAAAAGCACATTTGAGCAGCGGTGGCCCCCATGGCCAGGAGCGGGGCAGTCCCCTTGCCCAGGAGGCTGCTGAGGTCCTCAGGGACCTTGCGGCAGCCATGCCGCCACAAACCCAGGCATCTGCGTGGCAAATAGGCTGTTCTCTGCTGGAAAATTTGCCCAAATTTCCCTTCACCATGGTGCCAGAACCGAATGGGCGGGCCGCAGACCCGTATCAGCACACGGCAGGCCTATCCTCAAGTGGCAAGAGGGCAAACCAGCTCCTGGACCCAGCTGTGGGCGCGAGGTGGTGGTCTTGGCTCCGACACGTCTCCTCCCCACTGGTGTCGCCGCAAAGACCAAGCCTCTCTTTTGGCCTCCAAGATGTCCAGAGAGCCGGTATCGCACACTCCAGGTCTTAGCACAATAGCAGAGGTAAGCAGCATTCCCAGGCACCTGGCAGCCACAGGGGCTGGGCACGACAGAAGTTAGCACGGACCCGAGAAAGCCGGGAAATCTGGGACCACATTGCGTTACTTAAAGACCTGCCTGCCTCTGAGTACACATCCCTACCATGAGTATCGAAATGGGGAATACCCTGTTACCCACCCCACTGCCAAAAGACCCGTTCGAAAGAAAGGTAGTTCCTTCACGAAGCGCTGATGCTTCACAAACAAGAGAATTAGCAAAGACAGGGGTTATACAAAAAAAGAAAAAGAAAAAAAACACTTAATTACATACAGTGCTGCATGACTTCACAGAGCGGAGCTTTTCTTTAAGATCTTGCGACCACCCACAAGCACAACACATGGCCTGGAACCTGAGGAGAATATCTGAACAGGGGTCTCAGCATAAGGATGGGAGGCGGGCAGTTGTGCTCAGGCATATGCAAATGTTCGTTTCTGTGGGATCAAATAAAAATTAACTATTTGCAGTGCCTGATTATGAGATCGTCTGCAGGAGCTGGGGACTGCCTGGTGCAATGAGAAGAAAATAAACCTTCAAAACCTGTGACACAGGAGGATTATTTGCTTGTGTGAGGCTTTCGTGGCAGGTTTTGGTGCTTTATGTATGGATGTTGTGCAGGAAGAGGACAACAAGGGCTTTGTTCAACTTGATCATCTCATCAAACAAGGCTAAAAGAATAAAAGTTGGGATGCAAGACTAAATGGATATGATCTGAATGCATATTTGTGCTACATCTAATACAACCAGCATCATAGATGAACAAGATCAAATAAATGGTAAAACCTGACAAAGAGAAGAATAGATGGTGTGTGGAGCCATCTGTTTTGGAGGACACCCAAATCTGTCTGAATCAGGAAGGCCAAACTACCAGCTATTCTAAGATCCTCCATTCCAAGAGTGGCCTAATACGCAACTACACAATCAGCTTCTCTCACCATCACTTTGGCTGCAACTTTTTTGTGCAATTAAGTAATTTATTCCTTTCTTCATCCTCCTGATTCTAATGAATCCAAGCCACAAACAAGCCCCAGTTGCTCCTATTCAAGGAGTCTGATTGCATCTGGCAGTAATTGCTGAAAATCCTGAAGAGGAAACAGGGAAGGAAAGCATATTGTTTGTGGGGGTAATAGGTGAAGACCTGCCTCTCTTGACCTATAATACATTAGTGTCAGTGAACATTTGGCAGCCTTCAGATGATTAGCAATGAAGATGAATCAAGCAAAAAAAGAGGTAGAAATCTGCCTCATCTGAATCGCCAGAACTGCATAAATTTGCATGTTGATTAGCTGTTCTTTTGTCTGTGTTCCTAATTATTATGACACATTATGTCTTCATCATGCAAGATTCTGATCTGTCTTGTTCAAAATGCATGTAGAAAAAAGTGCGGTTTATTGATTCAACATGTAACTTTAATTTTTATGTTTGCTTTAATTAAATACATATTTGATTGCCTTTGACTGGTGTCTCATATTTTTTTTTGCTTTTATTTACTTCATCCTGTTGACAAACAAACAGGTAACCTTTCTTTATTCTCAGATCACTTGCTGATTAAAATCTTCCCCGCCCCCATCCTCTTCTTCTCTCACAACAACCTTTGCTTCCTTGTTAGAGCAAAGATTACCAAAAAAAAAGTCCTTAGATAACAAATGAGTGGTGAAGCATGATACCTACAGTACTGAGCAGAATTGCTAGGACCATAATGATGTTAACGATAGCAAAGAAGTGCATGAATTACAGCGTCAAGGTAATTTTCTTATACCATCGATTCATTAGCAATAAGACTGGGAAAGTCCCTGAATTCTCAGACGTGCTGGTTTGCAGGATTAGTTACAATGGGCTAGATCTCACCCATGAATATTTCCATTGACTTTCACAGGAGCAAGATTAAACTACAAAATCCTGGCCCAAAAGAAAGTGAAATCCTCCCCATCTCACTAAATTTCCTACACTATTCCAACATCAGAATATTTTATCTGTTTCTAATAACTGGCAAACTTGGAATCTACACTTTCCCCTGTAGTAATTGCTTGAGTGGGTTTAAGTGGTCAAACCAAAAGAATAACGTCTGAGCATTCATTGCTTTGATCTAAAACAAGATTCCAGAAGGGTTTATATTTGTTTTATTTTTTTTTTTTAAGACAAAAAAAAGCTTAAGCGAAATAAATAAATAAATAAGGTTCAATTGCAGTGAAACATTTTATTCACTCCAAAACAACATACTTCAATTCATATTTTATCTCTTTCATTTTATTTTGTAAAAGAAAAATAAAAGAAATAATTTTGAACTTTAAACAATATTTTGAATTTAAAAGAAGTATTTTATTGTAGAGCACGTTGAAGTGTTTAAAAGGGTTGCAATGAAACAGAAGGCTTTTTTGGCATTTTTTTCCTTTTCCCCAAATTAAAACTATTCACTAAAAGCAGTAGAAATTCGTGATTCATTTTATTTGACAAAAAATAAATGCATCTTTTAACCAAAAATTCAGTCTTAATTTGGATTAAGCATTTTGCCTGCATGTTTGCCTACTAGTAATAGCTTATCTTCACTGAATGCTTATTATGAATTCTGACCTGTTTATAGTAAGGCAAGCAATTCTTCCCTGGAAGTTTTGCTCTGCTAAATGAAAATAAGCATAATCACTTATAATTTGGAGAGCTAAACAGTGCACAGAACTTTGCAGGTAATTCTTGAGAAAGTGCATCAAATATGATGATAATCAACCTTGACCAACTAAACTTAAAATTTATGTAAGCTTGTCTTTTTTTGCATTTTCTAAATCCCTCTCTTTGATAAAAGCAGTGAACAGCGTTTTAAAACTTCTCTAATGGCAGCAGGAGCAGGCGGGTCTGTGTACAGTTATTAATTAAAACTGCAGTGATGAAAATGCCTGAGAGTGAAAAAAAGCTATATATTCAAGTAACTGATTTAGCATTTACTTTTTGCTATTGTAGCCTTGCCAACCCAAACGAGATTTGAAACAACAGTGCCTCCCATTTTTCACCGTTAATGGCACATGATTGGCTGCAAGTGTAATCAGTTGCTTGGTACCCAATAATCATCCTGAAACACAGGTAAGTGTAAATCCACATATGTGAGTAAGGTTATAAATGCTTAATCACAGAAAAACTACTGGAACAGAAAGGCTTAAAGGCTTTGACATAAATCTGCAAGGCAGGAAGGAAAGTTGTTGTTGCATATTAAGGCTATACATGGTTATTTTTCTTAATTTTAAGTTGCTAGAGCATATGATCCCAAACTAGTGATAATAATAATAATAGCTATTGCCTCTGTCCTTCATTGCTTCTGTCCAAAAGTAACCAAGGAGCCAAAAGAAATCTCACACATGGACACGGCAGGACACATGAGGAGCCCACTGCAGGTCACAAGACCAATGTGGCACCAGCCTTGCATCCACACATCTGCATGGGGCCACGTGGTTACCGGCACCACATGGCGCGGAGGCTGCTGCCCGGCACTGCCGTCGCATCAGGAAGCGTCAAAAAAGTGCAAAACTTCAGGGACTGCCAGAGGTCCTCCAGCTCCACAGTGACACCTTCCAAAGAGGAGGTGGGAGACCACCCAGGAAAGGGGCTCACCAAGGCTTGCAACCTCTTTCTCCAGTAAGGCCCAGCTTTGCCCTGAAAAGCTGCTGCTTCTCCCCTCTCAAAAGCCCTTTCTAGAACTCAGTTAAAGGGAGGGACCTGACACTTCCTGACACATGAAACTCAACCGAGCATCATTTAAGGCAAAGAGAAAACAGCTGGTTTGAATTTTCTGTAAATGTTTCCTGTGCCCTCCTCCCCCTCCCCTGAAAGACTGAGAACCAGGACTTTTGTTTACATCTGAGTAAACTTATCTTCATTTTATAACCCAAGGAAATGCTGTCACACAACTGAATGCGGGAAGAGGCATTTACTGACATGTTGGCAGAGCAGGGTTTCTGGCTGCAGTGGCTGATCTGAAGAAATCTCCCTATTTCTGTTTGTGCTTGTCCTGGATTTAACCCTGGAGTGCTGCCTGACTGCTTCAAGCTGCCATTCATCCAGAGCCCAGGTGACCCAAAAGGCTGAAGCCTTGAATGAGGAGAGCTGGGAGACACCGTGTCCCAGGCTCTGAACTGCCAACTTGCCAGCATTGCCACCATCACGCAGCCTTGAAGAAATGCACCCTGCACACAGGAGCTAGCACAGGCTCGCACTCTACCAGGCTTCCCTGCGCCCAGGAAAGCTCCTGCGGTCGCTAGCCAAAGTCCAGCTTGGACTAAATCTGATACAAGTAAATATTTTAGATCTGGCATGGTCTGGATTCAAGCCAGGACATGCAACTGGAACTACTTTTGTGGCATTGATGGATGAGCCTCTCCTGTTAACAGGGAGAGGGCAGACATCGATCCTCATCTCTCCGACTTCAGCATTAACCATGAGATATTGCTGTCGTGCCTGAAGCGTGGCAGAGGTCCAGGATAATGTACTAAAACTATTTTGAGTCCTTCCTGCAGAAAGAGACCCTGTGACTGGTAAAAACCCATTATCTGCAGCCCTACACTCCTCTCTCTGTGGACTTGCAATCTGTATTCTTGGTAGTTCTTCTCTGTGTCCACACAGAGCTATGAGGTGACATGACATGGACTGAATTGCCAAAAACAGGCAGATGAAATATGGCTATATCTACTATTGGAGTGTACATAAACATGCTGCTACCGTCAATGTGGCAGTTGAAGAAAAGCAGCTGGTTAAACCCAAGCCAAACAGAGGTAAGACAGATGGGAGACAGGGAAGCATCTTTTAGAGCTTGTCACTTGAGTGCAGTATGCCTGGCATGAGGGTGCATTTCCACAATTGGTCTGCTCGTTTCATAATTTAGGAGTGCTCTTGGATTTGCTACTGATGCTAAATTTTCTCACAGCAGCCTCTGCAAGTAACACTCGTATTCTTTTCCATTGGCTAGGAGACTCTCTCCCTTCCTGGCAGGTGATGACCTTGCCTCTGTTATTCATGGCTGTGTCACTTCTCAGCTGGACTATAGTCATTTGAAATATGCAAGCACGCGGCATTCATGCTTAGAAAACTTCATTTACTGCTGCAATGCATCTCTTCAGCGACAAAGGCATATCAAACCTGGCATTGGGCCTGGCACCAGCTTCCCATGGAATTCCTAATCGAGCTCATGGTCTTCGTTCTTAGCATCCGCCGCACATCTCACGCGTTGCGTAAAGCTGCAGCAAAGGAAACGTTTGACAAATTCACTAGCCCCGTGAGCTCTCTGCAGAGAGAATCACACACATCTGTGCAGGGCCATCTTCAGCCTAGAGAATGCACGTCTTCAGGGAACTCAAGCCCTCAACCAAACCTGCCCTCCGTTGCAAGGCATTTTTTTCAATTTACATAAAAAATAACACAAAAACAAGACAGTTCATTACATCCACTTCTTCTTTTGCAGAAGGATGGGAGAGGTGAGCAATGCATGGCAGATGCACGGGTCCAAGGCTCCTCACGTGGCGCGGGGAGCTGCTGTCACCGTGATGAGCCCCTCCAGGGCTGCACGTTCAGCTTGCTGCCACCAGCTCACCAGTGACTCCCCAAACCAAGGGGAGGCCTCTCTCCTTGCCAAAGCCTCCTCATTTTGCTGCATGTGCCCACCATAAAGCTGGGGCAAGAGGGCTCCTGGGGAAACCTATATGCAAAGTGTGCGCTCACGGCAGGGCTTTGGTCAGACTCCTCAGCTGTAACCTCCATCTGACGAGGAAGAAGCCAGACCAGGCTCACACAGACACTGAAGCCAATTCACACTCTCTGATGCTATTATATACATTGCCCCTGCTCAAATAAGGAATTTGCTTGAATTCTATACTTGCCAGCTCCTCAGCAGGAATATAATTATGCTTGTTTAAACTACAAGTTTATGCATTGTTTTCAGAACAGTAATCACATTTTAAAGGATACCGGCAGGTCATTTGGCCTTTAAAATCACATGTTCTTCTCAGAGCGTGAACCTTAATCCAAATAAGACATTTTTTAAATTGATTTTTCAAGTGCCACAGAGTTTTTAAAGAAGCATTATTGTAAATCCCATCTTGAGATAGTGAAGATTTCTCTGAGTCTTGCAATCTGAAAAGATCACAGCAGATGATGGTAAGATGGTAGGTCACGCTACCAGAGAGCATATGGAAAATATTACCACATAAAAACTAGGAAATATAATGCAGATCTACCTAAAGGATGAAAGCACTTTGCTTAAGAGTGGTGTTTGCTGAAACTCACACTGATTAAATTATTGCAGCAAGAGTCACCTGTTACAGGCTTCCTTACCCATAGCTAATTAATGAGTTGCCGTTAACGTAGCTATTACTAAATATGTTAGTATCTATAGAATTGCATGTTGTGATGCATCCATTTGTTTTGCTTTAGTTATTATTTTTCCTCAGCAACGATTGACGTCTATACTCAAATTTGTGCCAATATATAGGGGTCAGATAGAGGTATTTCTTTTTCCAGGATATTGATACTAGTACACGTCCCTAATGTGCAGTGGAATAAAGGTATTTATACAGTACAGCTGCATCTCCCTTTCATCCTGAAGGTGGTGGAACGGATGCTGCAGCTTTTAAAAGCCGGGGTAGGTCCTGAAACTGCCAGGTGTGATCATTATGAAAAAGAAAAGAACAAACAGGGGTTTAGGGGCCTGGGCTTTTCTGGGGTTAGTTTATTCCCCTGTAAGGATCCCAGGGAGCTGCCACCTCTGCAGCTCTGCTGAAATGATGATACGTCATATTGCTCTATTTTTCCAAAGTCTGGCCCAGAACAGAGACTATACAGAGGTTTCACCGGTCCCTCTGGAAGCGCCATCATTTTGCTCCACATGGGCCGCACGCCCCAGCCAAGACCAGGCTCTCCTCACATCCCGCCTGGTACCACAGAGACAAACTCCTTGGCAGTGGGAAAACGGTCCTGATGCTCCCTGTGAGTGGAGCACGTGGGGGCTCCTCTGCTTCCGCTCCCACGGGAAGCCTCCGCGCAGCTCCTGTGCCCTCCACGGGCCGCGGCAGCGCCCGTCCATCCGGCCGGCCCTCCATCCTTCCGTCCCTCCCGCGGCAGGGGGCGGCGAGAGGCTGGGCCGCCTCCGGCAAGGCGGCATCTCCCGGTCCAGGTTATTGTTCGTCATATTCCTTTGTTTGCCGTCGTAATCTCTGTAGTCATTCCCGTCGATAAACAAACAAGTGAAAAGATGCAATGAGGTGTAAGAATAGATTTGCACAGGGCAGACAACTGAACATTTAATTTATTTACTTCTCCTAACAGATACCTGGGGTGACATTTATTAATAAACGGCATTATCAGGTGTCTGATATGTAGCTCACAGAAATTAATTACCCAGCCCATGGTAAAACCATAACAAGCCTGCAGTGCTGTAACATTTGTGCTAATTGAAAATGAGATAAGTGCTGTGGGTGCAATTTGCATTCAATGCAGTGTATTAATTATCTTCAGTTCTCTTCATGATAAATATACCTGACTGAACCACTCTGCTAATTTACTGGGTAATAGAGTCATAAGTGGATTCCCTTAGGTGACCAGCTAAAGGCATCGGGCTCTTTGCAACATCAAGGCCTTAGTCTTTTCCAAGCACTTAAATTGGTTAGCAAATATTATATGATTTTCTTGCAGGCTGAGTTGAAAGCACACAGCAGCAAACTCTTTTCATGACCTCACTTATCTTCAATATGAAATTTAAAAAAAACAACCAAAAAAGGAGACTCTGTACTTCATAAAGTTAAATAGTATATATTTCACTCCTGTTAACAACGTGCCGCAAAGTTTGATGTCAGATCCACAAGGAGCAGCCTTTCCCCTCCCCACTCCTCATCCTCCCCATTCATTTCACAGTCACGCTGTCCTGGGATTTAATTACAATTTTTGTGTGTGTGAAATATAAATTAATTGACTCTTGTAATACCAGTAATGATCAGGAAAATACAGATTTAAAGATACTGTGTAGTTCCAGTAGATTAAGGTGCTAATTGTTCCCCTCTCGCTGTCTGATTTATATGGGGATCAAGTTACAAAACCAATATGTGTTCAAGTTAAAGCTCTGTGCTCCATACAATTAGGACTAAAGCTTTTCATAAATGGGCCCAATAATGCAAAAAGCTCTTTGCTAATCCTGGTCCTTTTAATTCAGAGGTCACGCATTGTCTAAGGCAACAGCTTACGCCGTTCACAGCCACTGTCCTTTATTCACCCTCCTCCTCTGCAGCCTGGGGATCAGAATTTGCTAACCTTGGATGTGCTGTCACTAATTTCAGGGTAGGTTATGGCACTGCAAGGAGTTCAGGGCCAGCGCTTCCCCAGGAGCAGGCTGGGCACGTTGTGATGAGGAGGTGATGCCTGCCTCTGCGGGCCTCCCTGCGTCGCAGGGCCGCGCGGGGCCGGCTTTCGGCTCTGCTGTCGAGCGAGTGGGCGCGCGGGGACGGAGACGGACGCAGGTGATGGTCACTGTGACTGCAGAGCAGGAAACACCTCAGTGGCAGTGCGGGCAGGCCCAGCACTCAGGCTCCTCTCTTTCCCATCTCCTCCGCTCCGAGCTTCATCCTGGGGGGAGCCTCAGCCGGGCAGCCTGAAGGAGGGAGCACTTCAAATTTGCAGAGGAGCCAGCAATTACAAAACTCATGCACCAGCACCAGCACGTCAGCCGGTGTGTGAGAGCAGTTAGAAGGCGAGAAAGACCAATTCAATGCTGGCAGACCCCACTCGGTTTTTTTTAAAGCAAAAAGCAAAGCGAAGCAAAGCAAAGCGAAGCGAAGCAAAGCGAAGCAAAGCGAAGAAAAGAAAAGCGAAGCGAAGCGAAGCGAAGCGAAGCGAAGAAAGGAAAGGAAAGGAAGGGAAAGGAAGGGAA
>VZSV01000012.1:3425489-3513208 GCA_013398735.1 Nothocercus julius
CGGGAGCCGCTCTCTGGCCCGAGAGGCAGCAGAGCCAGGCACGCGGGGTATTTATTTCAATAGTACCTGAATAACACCCTTGGGAGCCAGGAAAAAATAAACAAATTTAACCATAATATAAAGTCCAGCTCTGAATTTCTAAAATGATCCGAAAAATGATGGACCATAAAAATCCCATGCAAAACTGCTCTGAGCACTTACACATTTGTTATATGTCCTACTGTAAAACTGTGGCTTACTGCAAATCTCCTTTTTGAAGCTCCAGCTGCAATAGCTAACAAGTGATTAAATGGTCGGGCTTGACTGTCTTGTGCTGACGGGGAATTTGTCGACATAGTCCCGGCATCGGTGCGTACGTGCGACGAAGGCGGCACGGCTGCGCAAGGCACCCAGCCGCCCGCCCATAATGCTCTTCCCCTCAGTACAACATAATAACACAGGCTCGCTGTGACCCTCAAGGGCCTCTCTAAGCTGCCTGGCTGTGTCCTCCTTCCCATCCCTCCAGAGTCCTTCACCACTAAGCTTTGAACTCAACTAAAACAAAAATTCCTTTTCCATCCATCTTAATATTGCAAGAGACCTAACCCTAGGCAAGCCTGCCTGCGTGCGTGCGCCCAGACGAAGGCAAAGTAAAGGGAGGGCGGCTTTGATTCACGGCGTGTGAAAGGCTACCAACAATTCTTTTTAATAGAGCTTGCCAACATTAATACAGCCAGAGCCGCATGTGACACCCATTAGGGCCGGGGAGGGCTCCCACGCATATATTTCAAGGAAGCGGTAGATTCCCCGGTCCCAGAAGCTGTCTTCATTACAAAAGTCCAATATATCAGAAGACAGAGAAAAGCTCGGCTTTTAGAATGCATTTTTTATTATTCAGCCTTCAGTGGAAATGTCACCTTTCTAAAGCAAGCTGTTATCACGCGTTTCCCCTGCCAAACACATGGCCTCTAAGGAGGGGGTTTTATCTCTACATTTTTAGTGATTTGTATTTCCCTTTCAAGGAGCTCCATGCCTTAGGGCACCCCGAACGCTCGCAGCGCAAGGAGGTGAGGCGGCGCGAGACGCTGCCGCCCGGCACACACCGGCCGCCGGCCCGATGCCTCACGCGCGGCAGACGCGTCGTGGCGAAGCCGCACCGGCCGCGGCGCAGCCAGCACAGCCGCCCGGCGCCTGCCAAGGCGCCAGATGCTGCCGCGCGCTGGCATCTGGGGGCTGGAGAGGCACCGCTGGGCGGCCGGTGCCGACCCCCCCGGCTGGAGGGGAAGGAGGATGGCGAAGGGGAGGCGGTGAAATCTCTCCTTGGGAAAGCGTCAGACTAAACCCTGTTGTTTCGCTGCTCTGCAAAGGAGAGAGCTTGGAAAGGAGGGAGACGAGCGCCCCATGCAACCCAGAGCGCAGGACACAAGGACAAGGGATGCTCTCAAAAGGGACCCTGGTGGCTGCTCACCCATGGCCCAAGGGCACCTGCCCAGGCGGTGTCAAGGGACTCTTCACGTGGCCACCACAGGGCAAAGCGTCCTCCCTGTTTTATGGGGACAGGAGAGTGGTCCAGGCACAGGGGGCGACGCAGAGGCCGAGGGAGAGGACATGGACACCTTGCTGAGCCAGAGCGCCACTAACGGCACTGCTCCAAGATTTTAATCTAAAAAAAATAAAAATAATAAGCTTATTTCTCTAGCACGGAGGATGTCCCCAGGTATGTTTAAAGTAGGAAAGCAAATAAATTCTCCACGCCTCTGCTCATGAAATTGGCTTCTCTCCCCAACCGCAGGGCAGGCTCCCGACCCCAGCAATGTCACTGGGAGAACTCCCAGCGGTGTTAATGGCACCAGGACCTCATGCCATGCACTAGCTCTGCCCGCTAAAGCCAATGACCTCGGGACTCTCCTCAGTGTCACTGAGAGGGAAGCAGCCTGGAGACACAAGGGCTCAACTAGTCCCCACCAGTGTGCCGCAAGAACTGCCGTGGGGACTCCCCTCCCCACTGGGTTTGCTGAGGGCAGCTGCACTGGCAGGGCAGGAGCTGGTCTCAGGGGACATCTCCATGGTCAAAGCAGGGCAGAGCCTGCAAAGAAAGGAGTGCAAGGAGGCAGAGGAGTGGGCAGGGAGGTAAAAAACAAACAAACCAAAAAATGGAGAAAGGATATATGCAGCTTGGCTCGCGGTCCGTGGTGTGGAAGCAGCGCTTATCCATGCCCGGTTCGTAAAGGCGGATTATGAGCTGGCAAACGCCGGAGCACAGTGCAGAGGCAAGGGGCAAGCAGAGCGGAGCCAGCGCCGGCTCTAAATCACGGCGCCGCACTGTCCCCCTTCACGTGCAGGG
Organism: Nothocercus julius; assembly: GCA_013398735.1. NCBI lineage: Eukaryota > Metazoa > Chordata > Aves > Tinamiformes > Tinamidae > Nothocercus > Nothocercus julius. The sequence goes on from VZSV01000012.1 coordinate 3,427,813, forward strand.
TCTCCTTCGCGGCCCCACGCTGTGCGGGGTGCCGTAAAACTCCCATTACTCACCCGCTGCTGGGGTAAGCAATTTCCCAACCCCTTTATGACTCCTGCATTTTCCTTTTGTGGGAACAATCCTCTCTGCCTTCATCGTTGCGTAGGGATAACAGCTGCATATCATAACCCATGTCTGAGCCCCTGTGTTTGAGGACGGTGTTTCAGAAACAAAGGCACGGAAAGGACGGGAAAATTTGTGACCACGGTTGAGAGACATAATGCAAGGCATGGCTGAAGGATGAAGGAAAATACTCCAGAAAATACCCCAGGGATAAACGGCTGGGCTCCGGACAGGGGAAGGGAGAGAGGTGCAGAGCAGGGCTCAGATGCGTTCAGCGAAGGATGCAGGGCAGGCCAGCAGGTTTCACAGGGGCAGAGGCGATCCTAGGACCGCAGCAGCCGCAGCAGGAAACCCAGTTTTCTAGCTGCCCTCCTGGTTGAACAGCGAGGCAGACACTGTAGCCGTACTCAGCCACATCCTGTTGCCATCCCATCTTGGGGACACCTCTCTCACTGCCAGCTCAGCAGCGCTCGCTGCGTCGTGGGCACCGCGGCCCTCAGGAGCACCCTCCGTGGCTCTGCCTCTGCTTGGGCCGCCGGGCGCCCCTCTCTGTCCGCAGCTCCGCTCGGCGCGCTACGCGGCAGAGCTGGGCGAGGGAGGCTCTGCCGAGGAGGAGGGCTCTGCTCTCCCCGCGGCGCGGCGCCGCTTGCCACCTGGCTTGCCCAGCCTGCTGCCCCCACAAGGACGTTCCGCGGGCCCGCCAGACCCAGGGCCTCAGCAGCGAGGGATGGGCGCTGCCGCCCGCAGCCCTCGCCAGAGGAGGCCGGTTCCCGCGGCCCCGACTCTGCGCACGTGCAGCGGCCCCGCGGCAGAGCGGCCCTAATCCCCTCTGACAGCTCCGCGGGCCGAGGAGACAGACAGAGCTGCCTCTGGAGAAGGAGCCCCTCGCAGCCGCCAGGAGGCCGCGCAGTCCTGCTGGGCACCGCGTCCAGCCCTCACCCGCTCCCGGGGCTCCGGGCGCCTCGTCTGCAGCGCCACGATTAGCGTCCCCAGTCCGGTGGCGCTGCCATGGATGGAGCCGCGCCGGGCAGGCAGGACGGGGAACTATTTCCCTGCTTTTCCCTGGGGAAGCTGCAGATTCCTTGCGGACACCTCAACTTGTGGCCAAGGCTCCCGGCTCGGCTCCTGCAGGTGGCCCGGGCAGCCCCCGGCCCTGCCGCAGGAGCCGGCTGTGCGCTGCCACCGTGAGACGCTGCTGCCAGCAGCAGCTGCCCTGCGTGTTCCTCCCGCGCCCCGCTCTGCCCCAGGAGACTCCCCGCTGGCTCTGCTCGCCCTTCCCAAGCCTCTCTTCTGCATCCAGACACCCTGCCCTGGCAGCTGCCATCTCCCCTCGCACGTGGACCTGCCCCCCACAGGCCTTGCGGCTCCTCCCGGCATGCCGGGTGTTGTTCGGCCATGTCCTCATTTCCCCGTGTCGCCTCTCACACCGAACCAGCACCTCACGGCACCCACAGACCAGCCCAGAAGACGAGACCTGGATCCTGGAAGTCCGTATGCGCATGTAGTGGCAAATCCCCAGGCCCGGTGTGGCACGCACTGCGCCCCGACGTGCCCGCGGCAATGTGCGTGAGCATGTACGCTTCCATCAGGCCACGTGCCGCTGCAGAGCGATGGGGAGAGACCCAGCTCACTGAGCCAAAGGCTGCTGGCCTGCAGGGCCGGAGGCAGCCCGTGCGCCAGGCCACAGGCCGAGCACCTAGCGGCATCTCCGACAGGGCCTGCAGGGTGCTGCGGGCAGCGCGGATGGCAGCTCCTTACGTCCTGATCTACTGAGCTAGGGGAAGCGGCAGCATTTAACATCCCGCTGCACCTTAGCGAGACAACGAAATCCTGTGCATTTAACTGAGACCTGCCAAAAAGCTGTGGACTTTCATCTGAAAAGCCACATGCTGCTCACAGAAGATATAGAGAGCTGAGGGCCAGTGGTGAGAGGTTTTCTTCATTTGCAGACCCTGCTGCCTGCAAGGGATCTTCGGGGCGCGTGGCCACAGGCCGAGCGCGGCTCTCCAGGTGCTCACCGACACAGCCAGGCGCCGGTGCAGGGGCCAAGGGCTGCTGCCACGCTCAGCGCGGGGCAGAGCCCAGGCCGGGAACAGCAGGCCCCAGCGCAAACGTGAAGAAATCAACAAACAAACTTTTCCATTTTATTGCCTAAATCACTATCATAAATCTCACCAGAGAGGAAGTTTCTGTTTCTCCGGCTTCCTACTCTGTGTCCTTGAGAAAACAAATGACACCACACTCAGAAAAGCCCGTAGTGGTTTACTTCGCACTTCCCTATACATTGTTATGCTGAGTGCTTCATTTAGAAAAGGCTGACCTCCCCAGCCTTCTTCATCCCAGTGCCCTTCGCTGCAGGGACGCACCAAGGAACAGGTTTAGAAATGGAGAAAAGAGCTGCGTAGATGTTCCAGAGCGGATAACCCTGCCAACTCAGCATCCCAGAGGTGTAGAGGGAGTCAGCATGACAATAACTGCTGTCTGAGAGGTGATTTTCATGGGAGATATAAGAGCTGAGCTATAAGCACAGAAGCTGTGAATACAGCCATTAAAAGAGAACAAAATGATGTCCCCTTGTATCTCACTAGGTGCATTTTCTTACATAGCTCTGGGTAGGGGCTCTAACTTGCCTCAGCACCATTCTGCTCAAGCAAACCTTCACACACTTGGTCCACAAGTTTTTGCTAGCAGGACACAAAAACATTATGCACTGGTTCAACAGGGTACAACAAATTACCACAGAGCAGCATCCTGAATGTGTTAGCTGCCTTAGGTAAACACCCACCAGAGCAGAATAAGAAAATCTATAAGCTTATTTTACTCTGTTTTACATAGACTTAATAATTCCTCTGAACAAAACAGCACTGGTTTGTTTCTATATCAGCCATTAGGTGTAACAGAAGGGAGGTGGAATTGGGTTTACATTCCTTATCAAGGTAGGAGCATTAGATAGAAGTAACTGCACTGATGGGATCAGCCTGCAGTAGGCAAGGCTGGGCTTCCTAGGAGGCACCAAAGAGAAGAAATCCACAATATTTCCCAAGTCATGAAGCCAAGGACAAAAAGCCTTGATTGGGTAGGAAGCACTGTCTTCAAGAACTAAATGTAAAGTTCAGAGAAGGCTGAATTTGGCTTGACGGGCTTTATTAAATAAACACATGTAAACACCAATACAGCATAATCCATGTTAAAGGGAAGGAAAAAAAAAAAAAAAAAAAAAGGATATAAGCATTTATTGCATGTAATCAGCTCGCTTTAGCAAAAACAAATTTTCATTCAGTTATAAAAAATAGAGTAGCATCTCAAAGGCTCACTTAGGGCAAGTGGTATTACCAGATGCCCCATTTCTTCTAATCTGTGTAATCTAGATTTCCTTACTACTTGTATTGTATTTGTATTGAAAAAGAAACATTTTATGTCCTTAACCAAATCAAATGCTTTCCGCTGAGAATGAATGGTCATTTGGTTTCCGCTAGAACAGCATTTTCTTTCTGTTTTTACAGATTCTAGCTACTTCACACTGCCTTCACTTGCAACCAGCACGTGGGCACAACAGGAATGAGAGCATTCAAAGGTAACGTGGAAAAGTTTTTTTCATGGCTATTGCCAAGCAAATGCAACAGGACAGGTCAACACGGGCAACAACATTTATCTGGTAGCGTTAGTGACTGCAGAACCCCAGGGATGGAGTCAGGTGGCAGAGGGAAGGGAGGTTTCCCTTGAGCAATGAGCTCTCTCCAAAGTCACAGCCAGGGCAGCGCTGGAAGGAAGCTCTGTATCAGCCCGGTCTCAGCATTAGAGATTTCCTACCAGCTCGGCACAGGACGTTGTTCCTGTGGCTCACCTGAGGGAGTTCCTGTTATGAAGCCAGAGGGTGGTAGGTTGAAACACAGTTTCTGGGAGTGATGTAATCTTGGACAGCACTCCGTAGGCAATGATACTAGTGACCTGGTTACAACCTGCAGTGTTGTTACAGCCCCTCTGCTGGCCTGGTGATCACAAGAAAGGGAAGAAAGAAAAAAAAAAAGAGGGGAGTGGAATAATTTTAAAAGGAAAAAAAAAAAAGTTTCCAGATTTCCTTTGTTTAAGTGAAGCATTTTCCTTTTCCACTTTATTTGAATGCACCGACCTGGTGTCTAACAGATGGAGACTGTGCAGATGCACTTTTGGGAGAGCCCATAAAATACACTGCTAAAATACAAGTAGGGGGAGGGATACTTTTTGGGGGGTTGTAAATTTAATAATCATTGCTGTCACCTCACTTTCCCAAAGGAATCTGCCCTTTGTTCTCCGGATAAAGCTGGGGAGAAGAAAAAAAAGCAAGTGAGAGACAAGGGAATATTTAGGAAAGATCACATATCTGTACAAGCATCGCAGCACACAGTGTTTGTGCACACATCAGGAACCCATACAAGCAAGTTAGCAGCCAGAGCTGCGTGCAGCAAAAATATGCTGGTTCTTCGTCTGATATTCGTCTCCCATTCTCTTCAGACCTTACTAACAAACAAACAGGCCAGCTAACTGGCTCACTCCCAAGTCTTACGCAGAGACTCAGAGGTTTGCTCAGAGATGTCACTTAGGCCTGAACAAATCCCTGGCTTCGTCCGGCTTCTAGTGCAGCAAAGAGAGTAAAGACTCTTATTTATTAAGATTATTAAGCAACAAACAGAACAATTCAGAAGGTTCCTCAATCAGAAGCGTATGAGCAGCAAAGCTGCTTTCATAAAAAGAGAACACTTAGAGGAAGCAAAGTTCATTAAATAATAAAGCGGTGGTTGCAATAATGAGAAGAGTTTTTTCCTTTTTAAACCACACATTTATTTAGCATTGTGTTTTCTTGGTCCTTTTTAGGTTGCTGAAACGGTACTTATGTGGCTGAGGAAAAGAAGATTTCCCTTTGTGTAGTGACTTTGACACACAACTCATCCAATATAACAGAGTCAAGACTTCTAAAGAGACATTGCCAGCCAACAAAGTACAACAGTTGACAGGACTGTTTGCTTTTTATATGCTCTTTCCACAATTTGAAAAGATATGCCATTTTCAAGAAGCATTCCACAATATTATGCAACAGCTTTCTTAATTTTTAATGGATATATTATTTTTTATGTGTCAAGTTTCGCATAAAGCATTTTAGTATTTTATTCAGCATATACCGTTAATAAATTATTTGTTCCTTCCTCCCGCCCCTCCACAGCTGCACTTAGCATAGGGAAATGGTCTATTGACACTATAAAAGATGCTTTCAACTGGCACACTCTATAGACATTTCCGTCATCAGACAAAGCACCAGGAGTGTATCCCTGTTCCTACTTAGTCGACACGCTGGCAGTGCTAAACATGCTACCCAGCAGTTTCATCACAAACCATCCTTTGGTGGAAAGGTTTACACAAACATACAGCAGCCAGTTGCAGTAAAAATAAACTAGCACCCTGTATAATCAGTGATTCCTGTTAGGAGCGTTCACTTGTGGCATGATTACTCCAGAATCCTTTAGTCATCATGTCCAAGTGATTGGGACATCTTAGGGAAGCAAGTCAGGGTGCTTCTGTGCCAGAGAAACTTGTCCGCTTGACCTGAGTTTGTTCAAAGGGCACACATCTCATCTCAGCAGATCTGCCCATTCTATAAGGGCAAAAAACGGATGAGATTTGATGTCTTCAACACCAGCAACGCCAGCACCAAGACGCTCCGCAGGATTGAACTGCAAAAGCTTGACATAAAAAGAAAAAATATATGATTCAGTGAGTAAGAACAAAAACAACAGCTTAAAAGTTCCAGAAAGGTCTAAGGTAAGGGACATCCCACTGTTTTCCTGCTCTGTGAGTGACTTTCAAGAGTGCGAAGCATACTTGAAATTCCTAAAATCCAACTCTCTTTTCCTTGAGTCTCAGCACTACAGTCTTCAGAGACCACTGATCACAGCATGCAATACCCTGAAGGACTGCACGTGGGGACTTCATTTTAAGTGTAACCTCATTTTAAAAAGAGAAGAGCAGCCACAGCCTGCATCTACAGCACTCTGGACATTGCATTTGCTTCATGTTAACCTTTGCTCACACTGCTGTGATAAGGTTACATCAGGGACAATGGCCTGTAACTTTCCGTTTCGTAAGTTTCATGATTCTTCTGAGTTGCTCCTAAAATACCACAATATGATGGCCAATTCTCTGTTTCCTAAGAAAGTTTTTAAAGAGTTCCACAAAGGGATTCAAACTGAAAAATCAAAATCCTCGTGAAAAAACAGTGTGATGACTTAATAGAAATTTCATAAAATTCAGCACTGCATTTGCTTCTTAGTTGTACATCACATGCTGAATTCATGTGAAAAGGACATCACAATATTTATATCTGTTTAAAAATAATCCATATAAAAGGCTATGCAAAGGCAACACTCCAAAGAGACAAATAAAGACACATGAAAATATTTTGCACTTTTAGAGCATTGTTTGTACTCTACTCAATTGCTTCCACTACAAAGACCTGAATTCTTCTTTTTTTTTTTTTTTTTTTTTTTTTTTTTTTTTTTTTTATAAAAACAGCTAATGGGATAACTTCTTCCAGCTGTCACAAGGAACAACAATGTGTATTCATATCTTAATGCACCCAACATCTAAGTAAGCATACATCCATAAACATACAAATTTACACATTTCACGATGGCTTTGGCATCTGTAATCATAACATCACACAGTAAAGGTAACTCGGTAATAGTGAAAAGTACTGCTCTGAGTTTCCTCAGAGTTTCCTCATTTTGCAGCAGAAACAGATGCAGTCCCTATCTCTTCACCTTCTCCTGAAATACAAGAAGTGCTGACAGGTGGAAAGTAAGCAGAAATATTTGTTTTCTGAAGATCTTCCTTCCAGAAGAACTTCAATCTTAGAAAGCAGATGCGTCACAAAATGCAATAGAGATCTATTTAAAAGCCATACTGCAAACTTTGTTGGTAGCAAACCTGGGAGTACCTGAAAAAAACAAATCTTGGCTGCAAAATACTAACCCAACATAAAGTAACAACCTTATCTTTCCAAAATACACTAGAAACACAAAGGACTCTCATTTTACTCCACATTAGCTCTGTGGAGGAGGTGTTTACAACGCAGTTACCTGCGTTACTGGAAGCGATGCTGTCTGACAGTTTTCTGTATAGCTGAATGGTGATCCCTGAGAGTTATTCAGTGATGCTTTGACCTGTTTACCCTTGGCGGGGGGGAAGGAAAGTAGCAATGACAAATTGCTAACCATGCCAAGAGAGCTTTCTTCCTTTTCCTGACAAGGCTTCCTCAGCAATGAATGGCAGCTTCCTCGGATGGTCACACAACAAAAACGTGATTTACTAGCTCATGTAGCTGAACCTCCACCTGGTAAGTCACCAGCCTATATTAGAAGGCTTAATTTAATGGGCACTGATGTCACTGTTCTCTGAACAGACAGCTTTGTAACACATCCTTTAAACTTTAAGTGGCAAAAGGACCACGCAGGCTAATTTGAAAAGCAGCAACAAACTAATCTGCAGTGGAGGACAATCCTGTAGTGGCAGGGAGAGATGGACTAGAAGACTTCATTTGTCTTCAGGTTCAGAAGTAGATGGCAGGAATTCTCCTCAACCACATGGGGCTTGGCTTTACCTTATCCATTTCAGCCATGGATCATCTGTGGGCAAGGGCAAACATTAGCTACCATCTAATAAAATAAATGCAGATTGTACAAAAAAGGGGCTTTTCCTTAGTTGCTTCCCTCAGGCATCTTATCAAAATAGAGAGTCCAAATGCCTGGTTCCATTTCCATCCCCTGTTTCACAGTAAAGGCACAGAAGTCAATCTGTCACTGGATCTTCTGACTTGCTGCATTTCCAAAAGTCCTTTGCTTGCCTTTCTCCAATAACTATTTTTTCACTCTGCCCTGTTCAGATCTAGATGTAAGTGATGGCATTATTTCCATTCACCAGGTATGCTTCATTCAAACAGCAGAGCTCACATATATCACTTATTCTGCTCAAGAGGAATAGGTCATACCCAGGCTCCACTTCCTCTGTTAACTATAGGAACAAAGACTGCATTACTTGAAATTCAAGACATTGTGTATGTACAAGTTTATTCTCTCAGTCATGACTACCTAAAGCAGAGAGTAAACCAAAAATAGCAGTCAATACTCTTTGCTCTTTCTTTTAAAATTGAAAAGGTATATCAGTGTGGAAGAGTGACTCTACTATAAAGTGCCCCCTGCCCTTTCTTCCAATCTATGAGTGACCTGCTTATCACAAAAGTCAGATTTTTTGCAACTAAAATCACCTTCCTAAAAAACTGAAATTCGAAAGTTTGCTTGAGGACAGCAATAAATTTTCAATCACAGGAAGGCCATAACTTCCAAGAAGTACATTACAAGTTTCAGAGCACCTATTGCTATCTCGTTGAATCAGCTTAAATATTTCTGAATTTAATTTATTTCATCAGAAATATTCCCATTATCATATAGGGCAGAATTCCTAAAACGGCCATAAAGCAGGTGTTTCCAAAGCACTCAGCACTGTCCAAACTTGTTGTCTTTTGAAGAAATAATAAAACACACTAGTTTCCTAGACAGACACCTGACAGAAGTCAGTGCTTCCAGATGCAACAATCCTATTTGGCAAAATTCTTTGCACTGACAGGACACCCATTCACACCCCTACCAGTAGTCTTCTGTTATTACATTTATTTCACCACAACAGCTCAGGCGGATAAGTATTTGACCAGATTGCATGCTTACCTATACAAAACAAAATTTCCACCAAATTACCTGCTGAATCAGTGATCTGGCCTCCTTTGATACATGATCTGGTATACTCAGAGCAGTGTGTGTGTTTATTCCTGATGGATGGCACTCAATCAGACTCTGAAACAAAAATCAAAGCAGTCAGATGCTTTTCTTAATTCACAAAATGTAGAGCTGGATTATATTATCATAACATACATGCAAATTAACATACAAAGTTATAATTTCAGTATATCTTTATACAAGCTATTGATTCTGGAAGAAATGTCTACAAGTGCTCAAGTTTCCCTGTCTTAATTTTCTTGCTCTATTGCCCAGTCTTGAAAAGGCTTGAATTAGGTGAACTTCCCTTTCTTCAAGGAGAACTGCCAGCTAATCAACAGAATGATTGGGCCAAGCACTCCCTGTCTTACAATACAGAAAAAAAAAAAGGCATTCCTGACAGTTGGTGACATCTCCTTCCATCTGCGTGTTTCCAGGAGAGCTCATAATTTATCATCACACCTGCCTGACCTCTCTAATCAAGGCAATCCACCAAGAGAGTCTGCTCAAACTTGAATTAACGTGTCAATGCAACATACGGTTTCTACATTGTCTCAGGGAACACAACTTCTATTAGGGCAAAACGTTTTAAAATGTACATAAGAAATGTTAGAAGACTTGGACTTCACCACAATTAAAAGGTCAGCATGGCTTTTTGATTACTTTGCAGCCCTGAGTTTCACAAGGCTTTATCAAGTTGTTCTGATGAAGCTTGAGCATATTTGATTTCTCAGCTCTCATGTGGACCAAGCAAATCTAAGACACTCAGGTCTGCAAAGCAGATCTGAAAACGACAAGCAAGGAAAGCACAAGTGGGCGCATTGCTTCTGAGAAACTCCTGGCCAACATTTTGGTTTTACTTTAAGTAACTTGTCCCCAGCCCTACCTTCCCAGTGAGGAGTTCAAAAAGAAGGGCACCCAGACTCCACCAGTCACAGGCTTCCGTCTCTTCCAGGATAGCTCCAACCTCTACACATGAGACATTTCAATTAATACTGAAAAGGTCAGGCACTGCTTCAAAATTAACATATATTTACAAGGTGACAATTTAATGCTGACTGAACATAGACTAAATAACACAGAGCTTTCATTATGCCTGCAAGTTAGTTACCCCTTTAGCCACCTACAGACAGCAATGTTCAAACACAGCTCCGCACATTTCATGCATAATTTGATTTTTCCTTGCACACATGGGCTTTTTCAAGACTTGAAGGTATTAGAGTTGAGATTCAGCTAGACCGGACTTGAACTGGGCAGTGACAGATGGCTAGGCAAAACATATTTAGAGAATTTACCCTGGTCAAAAGAGCTGGACTGATCACACTGGCCCGAGGCATCTGTACAATCAGCACAAGGGAGTCTACAACAAGGCAGTATCTAAGCATGCCTGAGTTTTGTCCTGGAGGGCAGAAGTCATCTCATGGCTAACCCTTGCTCTCTGCTGGCATCACCATGGACAGGCTTTTCACAGTACTCTCCCATGCCTCCTGGGAACTAGATAAAGATGCCAAATCTACTTTATGTAGCCTATGCACAGCTAGTGACCGCAGTTTGCTACAAATCAGGTCAGATTCACCTCAGCTACCTAGATGTAAAAAGTTGCTTCCTCTACCACCCAGCAAACAGCCAGCACTGCCTTCCTGCTGTCCGTGCACAAGGGAGAGAGCAGAAGAGTGGAGGGACTCATAGAAACCCCAGCCATGCACGTCCCTATGTCCAACAGCACAACGCATGCAACAAACTTGGCCTTCACTAAGTCACACTTTACACTACAAAATTAAATGCAAACACACGAGCTGCCTGCCTTAAAACAGGGAGCAAAGGCAGACTGCAGTGAAGAGGAAATTTTTGTTTTGACGGTCAAAAATGCAGCAGCTGCACTAAAATAGCTTTGGTGGCAAAAGCCACAGCAGACTGCCAAGAGAGGACAGCAAGCAGCACGCAGCCACCCCGCCACTGCTGTGAACGGCACTGTGGCGGGTTAGAAACTCTTGCTCATCTCTTTATGGAGCTTAGCACGAGCAGAGCCAAGCAGAGCTAGAGACGAGTCCAGCTCTGGTGCCAGGGACAGGAAGGTGGTAGGCGCAGAGCCCCGCGGCGGCGCGCGCGCCGAGCACGGGGAAGCCGTGAGGGCGGCTGGGACACGAGCAGCAGGACACTCAGCAGCTCAGGCACTGCGCGCAGACCGCAGGAGTGCAGAAGGATGCCTCGGGTGGATTTTTCTCCAGTCAGGGCATTACTCACATTGAAAAGTTTATTACAGTTAATGGCATTTGAATGCCCAATATATCACTATAAGGGTACCACACATTAGTAGAATTTATACCACTCTTACAGATTAATATTTCTATCATTAACAAGAAACTTTTACAAAGATATAATGGCAGCCACACAAGGAACTGTATCACTATAATTGTTTAATGTGTTTTAAGACCCCAGACGGGCATCTAGACCAAGCCAAAATAATGTCAAGGCCAGATAATTTTTGTAAAACTCAAAATCTGTTTTTCTAAATAAAATATGACTTCCTTTTAGAAAGAGAGATATTCTACATAATTGTCCTCTAAAACAAAACTCAGAATCTCAGGCCTTTCCACATGATACAAGCTAGAGTTAGATGACCAAGGGCATCTCTCAGTGAAATGCGTTGCACAGAAATGCCCCTTTCACTCTGGAACTACTGAACATGATTTCCCAGTGCTCTATGTTCCAATTATATACATTCAAAAATGATATAATATGAACAGAAAACAAGGCCTAAACACAAATATTTGAGGGTTCTTTATAGGAGAGGCATTCTAGCTATTCTTTCCTGTGTGACTTTAATCCTGTGGATTTGCTGGATTAAAAGTGCTTTCTCTCAAACAATTGAAGATTTCTATTTATTAAATTAATTTCACACTTATTCCAGAATAAGATCCGTCAAGCCAAGAGTTTATTTTTAAGTATTGACTCCTGCATTATTAATTCATATGCTACTAGTTAATTTGAATCAAGTTCCCTATGTTGACAAATCTTAATTTTTAGAATAATACCATAAAAAATAGACTATGTATTCCTCCCCAGAGACACTGAAAGAACACTTAAACTAATAGCAGGTATAGGCCTTTTTATTTACAGCCTAATATAAGCAAGTTCTAGAAAGTGAAAAGCTTTGTCATTTTGAACACATAAAAAAGAAAGAAGTAGAGAAAAAAAGGAGTATTATGAAAAATACATTTCTGAGCTTCGGTGTTATTTCCCTTTTTGTGTTGGCAGTCACAGAGGCTGATCCAATTCTTCAAGGAATCAAACCTACATTGCCTTCTTTCACAGAAACACAAACTGCTGATTACAGGAAGCCAATGTCACCTCACTCACTTCACTGATGAAGAAAACGAACACAGAGTAAGAGTCAAAAAGTAAACTAGAGTTTACCTCTTCACAAGTTAAGCTCATATTTTTAATAATAAGAGCACTTTCACAATTACAAAACAACATGTCATTGCAGGTCTATTATGTGAAAAGCAATGACTCTTCTATTACTTTTGTCCATCACCAAAACAAGAAAAATGGGATAAAATGAGAAGAGCCAAGTAATGCAGAGTTCTCCCCAGACTGACCAGCTCTGGCCGAGTTCCCGTGCACACAAGCAGGGCCCGTGTGACAAGTCACCTAAACCAGCGTTGAACAGAAAATAGAAAATTCAGCCACGAAAAGCATCTGAATTTCCTTTTATGCAAAACCATTAGCTCTACTTTTCTCCCATTAGCCTATGTCTCTCTTCCTAATGCTTTCCCTAGGTCCCCAAATTACCTCATTTTGGATTAAAATATATGTTTTCCTTAAACAATGCATTGTGAATGCTGCAAATAAACATGTGTTGTTTACATTCCCTTACTTTAAATAGGTCACCTTACTTCTGATGCAATACATCAATCGTAATAAGTTCAGGATATCACATCAATATTACTGCATTTTATCTTGACTACACATCATGGGAAAATTTAGAAACTGTGGATTATGAAGTGCTTTCAAGTGATACAGAGTAGCTAGCTAATGTAATATACCACACAGGGCATATGCTTTTTTTTTAAACCTTTAATATTGCAATAAATCTGAACTACAATATCTGCCTTCACTAAGAAAACATTTTCATCTCAATCCATCAGCAAAATAATTTAGACAATATATGGTAGCAACCCATAAGCCTAAGTGAATAACATGGGGATATTTGTGCCAATTCTTTACTTCGTGAACTTCAAAATCAAGGACCTTATCCACATTTGTACAAACGTAAGTCTACACAAGCATGTGTATGGTGCTGGTGATTTCAGGACTTGCAGTACAAAATTTGCAGAAAAAAATATTTGTATAATTTTCAAAAACAAGAACCTCTTAAAGTAGAGAAAAAATGGTAGACTGAAAAAACAGATCAGTAATTCTTCCAACTTCAATGCAAATTCATTAAAAAACAGAGGGCTTCCTTCTTTTTCCCTTACATGTTCATTGAACATCTCGCACCAAGAAGCTCATGGCAATAGCAATGTTAAATGCTTGCACAGAAAAATGGTTAGCAGCAGCAGTCGGAGAAAACTGAAGAGAATGAGATTTGTAAAACGCTATCAGAGTCAGATCAAGACAGATGGTGCAGGTAAACAGCCTCTCTAGGCAGCACTATTCTTTCAGTGCAGCTGGTCTCAACTGAAAGGCGATTTCTTTATGGTTTCCATACTTATCTCCTATTTGCATTACACACGGTAGTACCTTACTTCCTGATATGGGGTATGTAGCTGACAAAACCCTATATTTTTAAACAAAAATGTCAGTTCTAAAGTAGAAAAATAAAACCTTGGCTTTTTCTGAACACACGTCTTTGATGATGCTATCAATATCAGGACTGATTTTCTCATCCTTTCTACAGCATCTTACCCTGATATACACCCTTCGTGCTGAAAGCTTTCGAAGATTCTTTCCTACAACCCCTCCAAAATCTTTTCCCAAACAGAGTTTCCTCCAGGGCCTCCTGACCAGCATGCTATTATTATTAATTAAAACACTATTGTTATTAAGCACTAATACAATTAATTAAAATAAAATAAAACAAACAAACAATAAAAGCCAGGTTTAGAGCTAGTTCAAGCAACTTGAAATTTGCTGTGCCAATTTATGCCAAACCACTTGCAAACCACCTGGGACAGAATCAAACTTTGCAGGGTAACCTTTAACATCAAGAAAATACATCCGAATTAAGAATGAGACCTGAAACCAGCTCGCAAGAAAACAAGCTATAGCTTGGACAACAAATAGCAGAAGTACTGCTTAACCTAACATCTAAAAGTGAAGAAGGGTTTTGAGCTGTGAGGTTTCCCCTGAAATTAAGACAGGAACCTTTTGACTGCTATGGGCCAGATAAGAATTTCAAACAAGGAGTCGTCCCTTCCCCCTATCCCGTGCTTCAAGGAGAAAGAGCATATCTTTAAGTATTGTAAATAGCCTACCTACAAGTATTGTTTCTGCACTGATAAGAAAGCAAGGACACCCATCTGAATTACCATCAGGTGTCTGAAACTGTTCAGGAGGAAATGGACTTGTCCAATATCCTTAAAACATCAGACGTGATGTTTTCCCCTCCTGCCACCACTGAGATAAACAGTATTGCATGAAGAACCATTAGAGTTGCTTCAAAATTCTATTTACCTTACACTCATCTAATTTTAAAAGCTTACTATTTTATCTTATTTTAATATGTATAAATATAAAGAAGCATTCACAGAGAACCAAGTAAAATGAGTCTAAGCTAATTTACTTCACACAGATTCAGTCAGCCAAGACATCATAAGATAGAGTCACTAAGTAATACATCACACAAGCAATCTGGCCATAATGCTTCACCTAAAATGCTTTAGCAATTTATAAAGCACAGTACTGAAACATCTATAGTTAAGTATAAAAAGTGTATCATGGTCTTTAAACAATAAAGTAGTGAGGCAAGTCTAAAGAACATCTGCTAAGATCAAATGGAGTATGAAAATATGAAGTTTCATACTAAAGGTATTGAAAAATATATGAGCATCTATGTCCTTCTTTGGAAGAAATTTCCTCATGTCACTAACAAAAAGACTAATAGAGGGATCTATTTTTTCTTCCTTTTAGTGACCCAAGATAGAATTAAAACTTCTTCTAAAATAATCAGGTAACAGAAAAGATGAAGAAGCTTCTTAGTGCTGTTATCAAAAGAAAACAAACATTATTTAAACTTTCAGTTATTGTCATGTATTTCCAAAAGGCATCTTTTATAGTAGCTTTAAATTTTAGCCCCATCTGTGTGGAAAGAAAAAGGAAAGAAAGAAAGAAAAAGGAAAGAAAGAAAAAGGAAAGAAAGAAAAAGGAAAGAAAGAAAAAGGAAAGAAAGAAAAAAAGGAAAGAAAGAAAAAAAGGAAAGAAAGAAAAAAAGGAAAGAAAAAAGGAAAGAAAAAAAAAGGAAAGAAAAAAAAGGAAAGAAAAAAAAAGGAAAGAAAAAAAAAGGAAAGAAAAAAAAAGGAAAGAAAAAAAAGGAAAGAAAAAAAAAGGAAAGAAAAAAAAAGGAAAGAAAAAAAAAGGAAAGAAAAAAAAAGGAAAGAAAAAAAAAGGAAAGAAAAGCTGACAGGAAAAAAAAGGACAGGAAGAAAAGGACTGAGGTGAATTAACTTCTTTTCCAGAGTTACTAGCTGGCTTTTATGCCAGTCATACAAACGAAACCAGATTCTTACAAATTAGCAACTTACATCTCACTGTTTATTCTAGTTACAGGGTCCAGAAAAAAAATACATGAACACGTACTTCACCTAAAACATCCAGTGTATTCAAATTGTTCCTGAGTGCCAAACCACATCAAATTATTCTGGAAAATACCTGATAACTCTCCCCAAACCTATGCTCAATCACCTACTCCAGGTTATGTCATGTTGCTATTTGGGGAGCAGTCAGCTGTTCCTGTTTTCTTTGACATGCCTTGGTGTCTTTGGAGAGCTGCTCACCTTCAAACCCCTGTAATAGTTGTTCCTCCCAGCTCAAAACGTGGAGCCCTTCTGCACCTCCAGACCTTTCCTGCTTATTCACTCCAGCTATGGAGCTTTTATGTTAACTTTCAGCACCATTTCCCACCGCCAGAGTTTTTTAAATTGAACTTGCTGGTCCTGTCACCTTGCTGCTCAAGGCCCATTTGCCTGCCCTATTTTTCCCTTTCTTTTTAGGATAATCCTGAGATTGTAAAGTCACACAGAAAAATCTCAGAGATAAAATCTAGAAAGTCCCATCTCATACTATAGCCATGAGATGAAACCTCCCCTCAACACCTCTCAGGGTCAATGGCACTTTAATCTACCACAGTTATTTCACTTCTTAAACAACATACTCCAAATTAAATTACTATAATACAGAATAGCAGAATTCAATGAGTACCTGCAAACTGCTACTGAAATACACATACACAAATAATAGGCAGGGTTTCCAGTATCAAATATCTATTTGGTAGTAGAGGCAGACTATTTTTTCCTCACTCAGTAAACAAAAATTAGACCATACAGATTAATAGCATTTTAGTAATTTTTATTTTAATGCTTCTTATTTTAGGTTATCTAAAAGCTATGCATTTTTTATTTTGAATGAAGGCTAGTTTGTTAAATAAGACTTGATTATAGCACAAAGGTTATAAAGACATCATAATAATACGTATGATGCATTATTGACAGCCAGTTTCCTACTTATATTTTCGAGGCAGCTAAACTCCCTTTGGCTTTATGATTTTGACAAGCAAACCTCCAGTTTGTAGTACATTCAGTCTGGTGAAAACTCATCGTTCACAGAAAAAAAAGAAAAAAAAAAAAAAACAACAACCAAAGATGCCACAGTTCTGCAATGTAGCTCTCTGATAACGCCGCAGGATACGACAGAACTTATCCCCGCCAGCTGGCAAGGGGACTTAAAGAGTATAAGTAAAACATCTCATTCACACATTGCCTTTGCACATTATGTTAGAACAGCAAGTCACTTCTACAACATCATGCTCCATGCTCCACAGCCAAGAGAGGAAAAGAACCTAAAACGTGCCTCTCTACAAGCAAGTCCTCATCTTACCCTGTTCTAGCTGAAGACAGTCTTGATGGCAAAGAATCTTGTCTTTCTCACAGGTATATAAAGGAGTTACATAAAGGGGTTGTTTTTTAAAGTTACCGACTCCTGACTGTCAACAATGGAATATAATCATTATTTTATTTAAAAGGTAACAAATCTTTATATTTAAGATCACAAAGTTGGCAAAACCTATACTTAAATAACAGACGGTGATCATTTGCATTTCAAAATTCATCTATCTTGCTTTTCCCTCAATTAGACCAAAACATGTTGATTCACAGGTTTGTGTGTGTGTTTGTTTCTTTTTTAAACTTATTTATAAAGCAGAATAATGGCCCCCCTGCTAGGCTGGCATTTGCTCAAGTTTCTGTCTGTGTAAATTGAATCTGTTACTGGAATTTTCCCCCCTTCAGAATACCAAGGCACATTAACCAAGAGATAAAGAGATACATTGCCGATATTATCAAGCACGAGGCAGGTGGATAATGTGAGAGATTTTTTGTTAGGTTTTTGGGGGTTTTTTTTTTTTGACAAATAAGTGATAAGAGTTCTCAGGGGGCATGGATAGCAAAGGGCTGTTTAAACAGAAGTGAATCATTCTCATCTGATCTAGTAATAACTTTATATTCAAACATCAGCTGCTTAGCACACTTTAAAATACTCAAACACAAAATTACTGTAAAGAGGAGGAAAGTAACAAAACTCTAAACCTCACATTAGTCACCTTAACCATATTAACAGATCAGAAATCCTCAGGAAAGAATTTTTAATTTCTTCTTTAAAAGTAAACACGTTATTCTTGGCCAAAACTCCCACGGTTTTACTTGAAGTGGTGTTGAGTTTATAGGGGATGATTTATAATCCATCACTTCCCTTGTGGGTTAGAGAAACAACATTTGACTTATCATAGGTGAACAGCAAAGATTTGGCTTGGCCATTAATCAAAGTATAGCCCAGCCGCTACTTTTAAGCGTCTGCAGATAGCTTTGTTGTTACAGTAGCTGGTTCAACGTGAACTTTCCTACCGAGTAGAACTACACAAGCAGTAAAAAGAGTTGTCCAATTTTACTAGCAGATTTGACAGTACTATAACGCACCATTACTCTGAGCTTCTAAGTACAGTTCTTGATATGCAAATCATTACAAATAAACCCCGTCTTTAGCTCTTATGTGAAGTTAGGCAAATTACAGCCAGTAAGTGCAAGCGCAAAATCCATTAATGGTACAATGCCACCTGCCGTCAAGAGCGGAGAAATGTAACCTCCTGCAAAAGAGTTATCCCTGCTTTTACTTTATGCAAGATACACGACATTGCTATTTCACACAAAATTAATTACATTGTCTCCATGAAGCAGCATGCAGCTGTTTAAAACATTTTCCCCACATTTTCTCCATTTATAGAATTTGTATTATTTTATAGAAACATAGTGGCTACATATATGTAAAGAATTATACATTTCCTCTCTGCACTTGTGGGGATAAAAATTGCTCAGAAATGCATCCCTGTTCACACTGGGAAAGATCTGATCATTATTTCCATACCAACGTTAGTTTGCTTTGCTTTAGTAAAGAGTTATAACCTTGGGTACTGAAAATCTTGACCACAGAATCCTACACCCTGAAAGCAAGCTCAATGTAGGTGGACTTCTGCCCTCCACTGAGAGTGAACAACATCAGCTTTCGTATTATTATCCTTAGCCCCTCAAGGATTTAGATTCTGAAAGATCATTTGTGTTGTAGAATTTGGGTTCCAGGTTTTCCTTTAACCAATAAAGCAAGGTAAACTGCCTTCAGGCACTTCACTGCTATGCACTTTATAATGTGTGCTCTAAAAAAAAATAAAGCCTGAAACTGTATCCATTAAAAATTGTATCAAATGCATGTTTATATCCTTCAGAATAACTATGCGATATAATTTCCTAAATATTTTAAATCAAGTATTTCCTACAATCTATGAAACTTTCAGATCCTGCTGTCCTGGTTCTGACTATGTAATCTGCCATCCCTAAATCAATGCAAAATGTCATTATATCCAAAAAAGATTCAGCATCTGCTCCAAGTTTGTAATACCAGACCTTTGATAAAGACATCTTCTTATATACCCCTAACTGGTACATTTAAAAAAAACCAAAAGTTGAAAGTGTGTGACATAAAAGTTTGCCATATCCAAATCTCATTCTTTCATGGACTCAGATAAAAACACACAATCCTGAGTAGGCATCAAGATAGACACACGGAGACAAAATCTTACAAGCCAAGTTTCAGTGCATTCTTCAGGTAGCGAAGGAAAAGCAGGAGGGCTTAGTACCTAGAGGAAGGGCAACCAGGCACACAGTACTAGACACACCAGGAAAACATTAAAGAAGACTCACTTTGAGTCATTTTATTTAGTCACTGTACAATTACAAAATAAATCATCGGACAATGGAGTTTGGGGAAGATCTCTGCTCCTCTCCAAAAAACCACAGCCTTTCTTCCAGCAAGGAAACAGCTATTGGAAACATTTAAATTACTTTTTAAAACTGATTATAAAAAGAATAAAAACCCAAAGCTACCATCTTCTCTTAGTGAACTAAGTGAAGCACAAGTATAATTTCGAAATAGTTATCGCCAGAAACAGCTTGAGGAGCAATGTTATCTCCCCAAACGGGGGACAGGGGTTCAAGGGCATGATACACCCCTTAAAAGGCAAAATGATCATCCAAATGAGGCCTGTTTTCCTATAACACTAGAGTAGCTATGAAGAAGGCCAATTAAAAGGAATTTTCTAATAATGATCAAATCCTTTAGAGCAAGATTTAGCAGCAGCAGGAGCTTTAAGGAAGCTACATTGGCCTCAGCTATACAAAATATTTAAGGTACAGATATTAAACCATTACTCAAAAAACAAATGCTACGGCTCAAAAATAGGTTTTGTATTGCAAAGTTATTGCAAGTATTACTCTCCTATGCAAAAACTGTCATCAAAGAGTTACATTAAAATAAGAATACACTTTGCAGAGAGAGCATTAGGATGAGGAAACATGAAAGGTAAGACTCATGAAGCAAATCGACTCAGCAGTCTTGCATATATCTAATATTTGCACATGCAAATCTTCATCCCGTAGCTCACTTGTTACAGGCACATATTTACATCCAGGAGTAATTTCACTGAAGTCTAATAAGGTTCCACAAATGAGAAAGTTCAGATACACAAAGCGAACTGACATTTGAGATAGCAAAGACAAGGAGAAGAGGAGAGATGAGGAAAACTTCACCAAGACAGAACTATACGGACACCTGTGCCAGGAGGGTATGGAAAACTTTACTCTTGCTTTTGAGGATTTTTCAGTATTACTTCAGTTGCTCCCTAAAACTTATTACTGCAGAAATTGGCCAGTTGAGGCTTAAGTGGTAAAAGAGGCTTCTTTTTGGAAGCCTATTAAAATACAGAAAAAATAATCTTTGACTTTTATAATTCATTAACAGTGACAGGGTGGGGAAAGGCTCCACTCCCATCCTTGCTACTACTCAGCTGGAGAGAGCTCTGGACAAGGCTGGGTTAGGGAGGCAACAAAATACCATTTTCTAACACGATGGAGTGCACCTTGTGAACAAGCACGTCTCACTTCCACAAGTCACAAGAATTGCTGAGATTCTGAAACACAGGGATTCCCCTGCTTTCTTGGCCTTGAATTCAAAGAAGGCGTGCTTTTTTCACTTCAGTTAAAAAAAAAAAAAACAAAGTTTTCTGTTTCTCTCTAATACCTGCCATTTCCCATATGTCTTGCACCTGCACAGCAAGGATTTTATTTGACTATTAATCTTCAGAGGTGCAAATTCAATGTTTTCTTGACTTCTTGCAATCTTTACTCACAGTGAGCAGTTCTCTACTGTATTTTAGTTGCTCCTTGGCAAACACGGTTACAGGCTTGAGCTGAGAAGTATCTTCATGACAAATTACAAAGCCCGTGCACTCCGCAGAAAAAGTATGTAGGCATTTGAAATTTCAGTATAAAAGAGACAAATTGAAATATCTGAATAGCCTTCCAGTAGTCATTTTGAATCCAAAAGTAGTATTTTTTTAAGCTAGTCACAAAATTTTTAAAGTATCAAGTTATAAGTAAAAAGGTTTAGCTATCTGAATTTTACCTTTCACTACTATTTGACCATTATCTTAGGAGAAAGTAAACTGGGAGAAGGAAGAGAGTGAGGGCTTGGTTTCAAGTGCCACCCTTGCTATAAAAACCCAAGATATTGATTTTATCACTCTCATGATTGATAAAAGCAGTTCTACAGAAAGAGCTCTCAACTCTTTCAAAGCCCATTGCAGCTCCTTAAAAACGTCACAGGCATCTCTGAGCCTATTAGGACTGTATATTTTCAACTTCTGTGCTTTCTCTTCATGTTTTTGTATTTTTGTATTTTTAAACCTCTTTGTCACCTTTTCAGTCTGCCCTTTCCCTTATGGGTTCTTTTCAGTTATCAGGATGTACTCACATACAGCAAATATCTGACAGAAAACAAAATGTTCCTTAAAGTTGCTTAAACAAGACATTCAATGCAATTACACTTTACATGAGTGCTCTAAAAAACAACACAACAGTTTAGAAACAAAGCAGTTATCAATCCTCTTCATTTTTAAGACATTTAGGAAAAAAAAAAAAAAAGAAAAAAAAAAGTAAAGCCTCTCATACATTACATAAACTTAAGCTCTACATTATAGAAGCTCCGTGAGAAAACAAAAGCTGCTTATCTACTTTCCAAGTGAAACATTGTAGGTGATTGCTCTAACCTGGGGCACAGTACATTCTCTCTATGGCATCGTTGTCACAGGAATCTTCAACCTCCCTCCACCTGCTAAAATACGTTAGCTGAATGTGTCCTAAAAACAAAACGACAGGAGAAATCAAAACATTTTTCCCTTCCATTTTCTGCAGAAGTGAACTGTAATTACTCCTTTTGTAGCTAAAAACAGTATCATTAAGAATAATGGCATCATTAAGTACTAGAAGCTATTACTGGGGGTGAATTTGCTGCACTGATAATGAAGCTCTAGACAGGAAATGAAGATACTAATTACAAGATAAAACGCCTACTCAGTTAATTGGAAGCAACAGCGAATAAAAAGAAATGCATTTGCAAAAGTTCCTGACCTCTATCATTCAATAAGATGTTGTTTGGGTTCAAATCGCGGCACACAATTCCTTCTCTATGTAAAGCATCAAGGGCTACAACCATTTCAGCTGCCCATCTTTGAATGCAATCCTCTGGGATATAAAACCTGGAGGTTATTGCTAATCTTTCGTCGAGGTCCTGAAAAATGTGATGCATTTCCTTCTCCCCTGCTACTGCTATTTCATCTTTGCTCTTTGGTACTGTCTTTTCACTTTCTGTTGCTGGTAACAAAGCCAAGTTGGTTTCCTCTTTCCCAAAGTCTTCAGTTTGATCGGAAAACAGCAACACAGCTTCATCTCTTATCATGTCTCTATCTAAACTAATGTCTTTAGCACCTGAGAGCGAGTTGGAAACAAATAAACTTTCTTCTTTGCTTGTCGTGTTTAAGGAGCAGGCTCCCAGCCCTTGAAACAGAGCCCCTTCTTCTGACCTACCTACCTCAGGTTCAGCAGTAAACAGGCTCCCAAGAGCTCCCTGAGTGACACCGCTTTGTCCATTTGCTTCTTCATGGGAAGAATCGCCCAGTTCTGGTGTCACATGATTTGGCTCTTGATCAAAAGCTTTGCATTGTTCTGCAGAATTATTTAATTGTAAGACATCGGGCTTTTCTAATAATTTTACCTCCAACACGTTCATATCAGTTTTTGTAAACTTTGTGGGCCTCGACACTGCTGCCTCCTCTGTTTCATCAGCCACACCGGGTAGGTTTATTAGGAGATCAGGCCTTCCTTCATCAACACTATTTATATCATCGAAAGCAGCATCCTTAAAGGAGATCACTGGCACAGAATCATTTGAATCTCTGCTTATGGTGTCATGGGCTTTCACACTCACTTTGTTTTCCAGGGCATCAAAGCTTCTGTCATGATCTGGGGCAGAAAATAATGGCTTCAAAGGTTCTGATTTAAGGTTATACAATTTTTCTCCAAAATCAAGCCCCAGCAGCTCACTGGTGCTATCTTTACTGTCTATTCTAAAGAGTTCCATGGGGCTGTTCTTTGATTTATTTAATGAGTCCAATATCCTAGTAGGACTGGCGATTTCCGACTCAGCATCATCAATGAAAAGCTTTAGTTCCTGAGACGCAACCTGAGAGCTGAAGCTCTCACTGCCAACAACTGTGCATGTCTGCAAACAACGTCTCTCCTTGCTATTTAGACCTTCATTCTCCAATTTGACAACAGGTTCCTCATTTAGAGAGCCAGAATCAATCTTTTCTTGCCCATACTCGTTGCATAATGTTAAATAACTAGTAGTGCACTCTTCCTCCGAGCTGGACGCCGAGTCCATCCACTTGGAACTCTCTTGGCCATCTTCCTGGTTGCTGCTGTCATCCTGAGAGCTCGGTGTTAGGCTGCTCTTCAGGGGCACCACCTTCAGCAGCCTCTCCCCATAGCTTTCTCTGGAATCAGTGCTGCTACTGATTTCTTTAGGACTAGGGGCCGGCTGCTCCAGGTGAGTTTTGGTTGAACTGGATGTTTTGAGTTCAGGAATTTCAAAGCTCCCTTCAGGACTTCTGTTTAAGAATTTACTGACATAAGACCATAGTTTTCCTCCTGCAACAGAAGAGGGAAAAAAAAACATTAACCTGACTCACAACAAAAATAGACTAATTATAATATAGGAAAATACAATCACTGTCAGAACAAACCATCTACTTGTGCCCATGAAGCAAGTTGGATCTGCTGTCTCAGTTGGAAATAATTACAGAGACTCCAACTTGCTTTTCAAACAGATTTGTATTAATACATAAATGTTTAATAGCTGCATCTGAGATTAAGCTTTTTTTTTAAAAAAAAAAAAAAAAAAAAAAACCTTCAATAAAGACTCATTTCAGAGTCTGTCTCAAGTCACATGGTGGTGACTACTCTCCGTCGACAATCTCAAAAGAAAGCAAGAACCAGGGAATGGCTTAGTGTCCGTCACCAGTTCTACCTGTACTGAATGCTTCTGAATCACACCTCCAAAACCATGAGTGACGTTAGGGGAGAGAGACCAAAGAGGATTAGTTTCCAAGTTCTGTATGGGAATGACTTCACATTAGTAGGATATTTTAAGGTTTTTTTCTCTTTTTAAAGAACTGTTTTGGTCTGTTAACTATGAACATGTTCTCCCTTAAAATAGTTCTCTATGGCTTGTTGCATTACACAATGATTTATCAGCACTCTAATTTAAATCAGCAAGCCATTTTCTTCACATCAGAGACTATACGTACTCCAAAAGTAAGTGTTAAGTTACAAAAAATACAAAACGTGACTCTTTACGCTTTCAGATATTGCACACTTACAGAATGCTTTTCATAAAAGACTATAAAATGCAAGTCACATAACACATCAAGAAGCTACTGGATCCTCTTGTACTTTGCTAGCCAAAAAATTGCCTAAAGTCATCTAGAAAGCTACCTTCAATAACTTTAAGAAAAATGCAAAGTCAAGACATTTTAGTATAAAAGATTTTACCGAAGTTCTGGAAAGTGCAGGAGGTTTTTACTTATTTGGGTAATATCATTTTATATTATGTTTTTCCAAAATACAGTCCTTCATAGTTGTTTTTAAACTATCGTCCTATCAGGCAAAATTCCTTTAAAAAGTACAACAAAAGAAGACGGCATTTTTTATTGCCTAGGAACAGGTTTTATATATTTCAAGGTATTTCAAAAATAACTTATCAAAGGCAGAAAAACCTTGATACTTTAAAAAACGAATTTGAATAATATAATGTGGAGTTATCTTCCTCTCTATCCCTCTGGCTAAGACAGGACTTGTTTTTGAAGGGAAAAATAACTCTCACTGGCTGTGGTGAAAATAAGTATATCAAAAATATTAAGAGGGAAATCTAACAGCTTGAGTTCAATGGTGAAGATAACCATCGAGATGTATTAATCCACACAATTTCTACCTGTAAGCTATAAATGAACAGAGCAGCTCTTGCTGCTATGACTCTTGCTGCTTTATAGTAGGATGTGACAGGATGCCAGGTAGATAGACAGGAGGAAATGGAAACAATGCTAGCAAAGAAGAGAACAAGAGGTGCTATATCAGCCACATACTAACTTTATATACCTACCTGAAGATGTATCCGAAATACCTAAAAGCCGTTACCAAGTCACAGCAGACTCCTCGCAAGGCGGCAGCCCTCGGCTCCTGTCTGTCCCGCAGAACCGAGAGCCCTGGCCCCGCCAGAAGCGCCTGCCAAGCTGCATCTTGCCTCTGTGAGAGGCAGTGGCTCCATGCAGATGCTTAGGATGAAGTCACTTGCCTTAAAAAATGTCGTGCTACACAGCCGCTCATCGGGGAAAAAAAAAACAGCAGGGCACTGCTGTTCATTCTGGACCCTGCACTTTGTACAGAGCTGTTTTTAAATCAGTTTTTAAATCCATTCAGTTAAAATGAAAGTAAAATGTTCATTGCACAGTCATCACTTCTTTTTCTAAATTTTTGTTTCTCCACACTTTTCCTATGGAGTGGTGAGGAAAGAAAATTACAGAAAGAAGATAGAGAGAAAGAGTGTAGACGTATTTTTAATTTCTGTGTGAGAAAGATCTCATCATCTTCATACTTTCCCCCATGACAAAAGAAGCTATAGAGAAGTTCCCAAGATTCTGATGGAACAAGATTTTTACAACTATTAATTTTATTTAGATTTTCCATTAAATTAAGTGAACAGGGCTTGCAAAATAACTTTTCCCGGTTTATTAACTAGGCATGGAATTATGCAGGGTCTGTGCACACCAAACAGTAAAATTTCCTTTGACAACCACCCTCCTGCTTTGGTCAGTATAACTACACCAAATCATCCTGTCTCACCTGCATTGTATTAATTAGCAGAAGCAAAAGCAAAATACTTTCATCTTCATGTTATTTATATTTATTACCCCAGTACTGCTTCACGAATTTGTTGTTATGAAAACACAAGTCTCAGGGGCTCTTTGATGGGCTGTCTCTTGATGTTCATGTTTTGTCCTCCTACACTAAGATAGGAGGGGAGTGGACTGTATGAGAAATGGAAGAATTCTTCTCCCTTTTCAAATAGAAACAGGCCAAGTTGCTCTTGGGACAACCTTTGCTTGCCCCACTTTGCATGATGCAAGGTCATGCAGCTTCTTTAGCACCTCAGCCTCCACTAGAAGTTGCAGCACAGCTCAAGAAAGGAAGAGACGTAAGGAGGATTAAGAGCGGAAAGCAGACGTGTTGATATTATCTCTTCAAACTCCACAGAATCCTCACTGAAAGAGTCAAGTCAAGGCTATATCTTTTAGGACAAACTTTAATTCTAAATGCTTTCAGCAAACCCAACCTCCCAGGTTTGACAAAAGACAAAAAGGATGGTTTTATTCTGAGCCTACTCAGGAATTCAACACTGTCCATCCATAAAAATAGACAGAACTGCAACAATGACTGGTGTTCCATTAGTAAATGTGTTATTACCTTACCTTTTTAAGAAAGAAGTTGCTCATTAATAGTCACTTGGACTAAGAGATCACAGTGAAAATGACTACTTACTGCAACTCTAATTTAGAGCTAAATGCAACTAAATAAATAAAAATGTTTTTTGATTATGTCCAAATATGTTTACATATAAATATTTCAAGACTGGCCCCCTGGTCAAGTGGAAATACATAAATAAATGCTACTCAATAATTGTGTTCTATAGTGAAAAACAACAATTTTATTCCTTTTTGAAAATGTCCAACTCAGGGTCAAACAAGAGTGATATTTGTATCTGGGTATATAATTATGCCTTTATGAATGACATACTAATAATCTTTCCCCCTCTCTCCATGTGTTGCGCAAGATCAAGAAAACCCATTAGCAAGCCATGCTAATATAGTATCAAGAATCTATAAAAACTAAAATTACAGAAATCAATCCAAACAAGTAAGCTTCAGTCATTGTCAAATGGTCTAACATACTAGATAACTACAAAAGCTATCATTTTAAGCTAAAGTTTATTAGCATTTAATATAATTTCAGAAGTACATTTTTAACATAAATTATGATGAATCTTTCTTTTAACACAAATTGACTCTAAAACCAGTGTAGCTTGCTCTTTCTGGGTTTATTAGGGCACCAAAAAGCACAAAATTCTACATTCTTTTGCAGTTATTCAGTGTAAAACTACTAACTAAAACTCCCCTATTTCTAACAGTCTGGAGGTTATATCTGTGCTTCAGAGGCAGAATCTAAATAGTTAGTGTCCAAATAACCAAGACATTTCAATACAAAGTGACCGAGTGAAGAAGCTGGCTAGGCATCTTGTTAATTTCACAATTTTTATATCTTCTTTCAAACATTTCTGCAGTTTTCTGTTATTAATAGTACTTTGAAGTGGAAACATCAAAGAGAAGAAGATACTAGGACCATGCAGGACGTATCATTAGGATAAAAGGAAACCTAACAGATCAGCAAATTTAGTCTCCTACTATGTTTTTGTTCTAGCAGACAAGAAAAATTCATGACCTGTTGGATTTTTTTTCATCCAATGCTTGGACACTTCCCATTTTAACTTCACATCCTGATAGACTAGCTAAGTGGACATATTCCAAAATGAATCACTTGGCTTTTGCTAGCCTGGCCCATAAGTTTGTTCTGAAGAACAATATATTCGATTCCTGCAGAACTGGAATGCAGTTAAGAATGCAGTAATCACTGTATTTAGCATAGCCCAAACAAAGTCAGACCCAAAAATCCAGGCTTCCAAATAACCATGATCAGATAGGGAAGGAAAAACAGCAGTACTGAAAGGCATCTATTGGAATTATTCTCCAAAACCTTGCCAAACTCTCTGAATTCTCTCTGCAGAATTTGTTTAGGGTCAAGCATGCCAATGATAAGTCAGGGGACTCGTGTGAAATAACACTCGTCCTTATTTAAAACAAAACAAACCCTACCCGTAGAGTTTTCTTAGAATCACTGCCCTCCTTTTCAGTATAGACAGAGTGCTAGCAAACTTCACTGTGTTAACAAGCAGTGGCAACATACAATTCTGCCTGTGCCTTTCCTAGGCGAAGAGGGAAGCAGACGTGCAGGCCCTACCATGATACAATAATGATGTTTTACAGCGTGCCAGCGGCTGCAGCAGTGGGGCTGCCGTGTACACAGGAATTGGGAGCTAATCTCTGGCCTAATCTCTGACATGACAGTAGTTACAAACACCAGAGTCTCACGTATACGACTGCTCCCACCGCTGCTGGTGAATCTCTGCTACAAAGTTTGCTAGTTTAGGCAAACTTCCCACTTCCCGAGGCGCTTCTAGCAAATGCCATTATTTCAAAGCAGCCTCCTGAAAAGGCTCTTGCCAAGGACCAGATCACCTTTCCTACACTTTCTGACCTCCATCAAATCTGTACAGCTACTTCTATCACCTTTCCTGTTTACAAATTCTTGGCTTTGCAAGCCAGAATGCTTCTGCGCTGTTTTCTATCAGCGCCCGCGCGCAGCAAGCCTCTTCACGGTGAAGTTTCTCAAGTGCCCTCCAGATTGATAGGAACTCCAGCTTGCTTACGCTTAAAGAGCTTTGACAGTTTCTAACAGCCACTTAAACTCTGATGTCCCATGGAAGCCCCCCAGCCTATTTTTGAAGCATCTGTTTCTAAAATTTCTGGAGTTATTAGTGCCAAGAAGTAGTGAGGCCTTATTAACATCACATTGGCTCTCTACCACACTAGGACTTGCCAAGCGCTTTCTGACAAAGCTACGAGATGACGTTATGGACTTCCTTGCTTCTAAGACACACCAGAAGCCTCCAACTGCCGACACAAAAGTCGTCTATGAGAGGAACAAAGACGTCACTGATGATTTCTGGGCATACAATAACATCGTAACAGCAACATCCTGAGCAAGACTTTAGGGTCAGCTTTCAGAATCCCAATAGTTCTGAATTCAAAAATACAGTTAAAATTTACTGCAAATAGAAATAGCAAGTTGCTTAGCAAATACATAATGTTTGCATATAACACTGAAACTTCATCTGAACTTGCTATAATTCAAGTCATTGTTTATTTAAACTGATATTTTACCCTTGAACTTCCCAGCATGCCAGTACAACTGGCATACTTAACATTAAATAACCACAAAACTATATACATATCTAAATCTGACGAGCAGCATATCATTTTCTATTGAAACAGAACTATGTGGAGTTTTAATACAAGAACTTTTCTGAAGTTACAGAATAAAATTTCAGAGTCTACCACCTAAACCGCATTATCCTAGAAGTTTTTATTCTTTCCTGGAACAAAGTAAAACCACTTTCTCTGTTTATACTTAATATATATATTTAAAGAATGCTTTATCTGTAGGATTTGTGATTCTTATTTATGTCTGTAATTTAAAGGATATGTTCTACTATGATAAGACTGATTTGATCAAGGGCATCAGTGGGATGACTGAGACTGCATCCAGCACAGCATAAAGTCACCCCTATTTTCCCCCAACTTGAACATTTCTCCTGAATCACTTTCCAGCCCTAGTCACCTGTGATGGGGTGAGGTTCACAGGCCATGATGTTCTTTAAAGCGACACCAAATTATTGCCCTGGTTTGGAACAAGGAATCAGGTCCAACAACTGCAATGAACTCCTTGTATGAATCATCAGGTGATTGACTCACCACTTGTACACAGAAAGTGAGGAGAAACTTTATGCAGTTTATAACTTACACAAAGGGTAATCAAGCTGTTACAGAAATGAGAAAAATGGAGACATTGTATACACAGAGCTCATTCATTTAAGGGCAGAAACCTCAGCTTACCACTTGTGATGGATGGCGTGTCTTCCTTAAGAATAAGTGATTCTCTCCTACTCATCTCTGACATGGTTACAAATCCAGTGAAATGTTCCTGGCCTGAACGCTTTGCCTTTAAGAACACCTGCTATAAAGAATGTATTCAGCCCCACACTGAAAGGAGCTTAAGTTTACTAAATGTCTGCTAAATAAGGTTTCTACAACATTAAGTCTCTCTTAAATTTGTTGCTTTCTATATCTGACCACTGCTCCTTCAAATTCCATTACTTCTTCATGCTATTTTCCATCTCTCCTGAGAAAGAATACTCTTCCTGAACAGAAGAGCAAAATTGTAGGCTCTTCAGAGACTAAAATAATATCAGGAACATTTTTCTGGTTATTATTTTATCTTGTCTTTAATAGTCAAGTTTAAAGTCATTTGGTATCTGACTTTTTTTTTTTTTTTAATATTATTTCTCCAGACAAAGTGTATCAGCTTCTAGGCAGGTAATGCTTCAGGTGATAGTTACTAAGGTATTTGGCCGAATTAAGTACACCTTAAGAAAAGTACCACTGCACAGAGCAGCACTGTAAGCCCTTGAAATCACCATCAGGAAGTACCATAATATGAGGTCCTTCCTCATGCATCTCTGCTCATGGTAAAATTAACTCACATATAGCAGAAACAGCCATTCATGCTGTAAATTGTGTCATTCACATGACAGAAGTTGTTCTGCAAAAGTCAAAGTGTAACTTATTAGAAACAAAAGAAATAATAGTCAATTTAATAAAATTAGCCTCTCTATAAATTAGTTCAGTGCTTTCCTATCATCCATTCTGACTGAATTATTAACACTTCCTAAAAAGAGGTCTATTAGCAAACCCCAAATTTATATTCTGTCCTCATTCTAAACAAAAAGGGGTAATTATATTTAGGGAATATTTAAATCCAGGTGTTAGATGAAAAAAATCAAAATGTAATTATTTTTTGCCACCTGTTCTCTGTACATTTAACAGGAATTTTATAAACAGTTTGAAGGCACAACTCTGTGGTTCTGCTTTGAACTCCTATATGATGCCACTAGCTATTTTTTTTTAAATCCACATCAGAATAACTATGTAATATTAGGTAATAGGCAAATGTTCCTGCTTTTTAACAGAGAGTTATTAAACTCTTGTGGGGATACTTGTCATTTTAACTATAAGATGTTAAAAAGGTTTACTTGCCAAAGTATGCAAAAGCAGTCAAAGACTATCTCCCAGAGATGACTGGAAATACTGCAGACTTTTTTGCAGTCAAACCACTCACTCTCCTATTTTATAGAAAATAAACAGTTGGAAGCTTTCAATATTGCTGCAATTCAAGTAATCCATCAGGATTTCAGGCTATTTGAAATAGGAATCAGATCCACTACAAATGAGGGAAAAACAGGAAGGAGGGTGCGGGGTGTCTTACATGACATCTTGACTCTTAAAAAGATTTTAATTAGAAGTATAAGAGATTAGTTTGACACTGAAAAATACCAGTGATTAAAACCTAAAGCTTTGACTCCTTCCAGCAATACACTTAAACCAGAAACAAACCTTCTGCGTGCTGTAACACAAGAAAGACAGACTCCTCGGAGACGATGTACTTGTGCAGACACACCATGTTGGGCACGCAGCGGGGGATGATGGTCGTTCTGCTCCTGCTGTACTCACTACTTTTCCTTAGACCCTGACAGAGAACAAAAAGGTCAGTTGTACCCTCAGTTGCCTTTGGAGCCTGCTGTGCTCTGTGTTTATCAACCAAACTAATCTATCCGAGTTACTCTGGGCTTCAGAGAAACCACTCATCTGCTGCTCTATGCCCCTCGGTCCCCCGAGGCTGTGCTGATGGCATCTGGCGCATTTCCAGAGAACAGAAGATGGCACAAAGCTGCCATTAAAATCAATTACATGGGTCAATGTTTTTATTAGAATCTCTCTCAAACTAAGTCATCAGGATGACACTCAGTTATTTCCCTGTGACCTTTTTTTTTAAGTTTTATTTTTTTGTGTGACCAAAAGACACTGTTAAAATTCAATCCAAGTTCTGAAGACAAAAGAACACCTTAGCTTTACAGGTAATCCCTAAATTTTCAGTGTAAAACAACAATAAAAACCACTACCACAACAAAAAGGAACGGAACGGTTTAGTCTCCTTGAGAGGTAATGATTTTTGGGAGGTAGCACAGAGATGAAGTTGTCAGGAGTGAAAAAATTGACGTGGGAGGGAGAAAGGAAGGGGAGAGAGAAAGAGAAAAAAAAATGTATGTCAATAGCGTGACCTATTACAATATTGATAAACATAAGCAGTTAAATGGGAAATTCGATGTTACCCTATCTCCCAGCAGATAAAGTGAGGTTCTAATACACAATATTTGCAATTCTTCCCTTCTGAGGAACAAACAGTTTTCTGCACTTTGCATATATGTAAGGTAAATGGTTTCAAAGGCCAGAAGGGCAAAGTTAAAGCAGAATTTTCAGCCAGACTTAAAGCAAAGTTACAAAATGCTAACAACGAGTTATAGCTCCTTGTTTGGGACAGAGCTTTTCAGGCCCTCTTACCATCAGCAGTGTATGTCTCATGAGCCAGAACTAATGGCCACGAGACTTGGACTCAACTAATTCCCAGCACCAAGAATGTCAGGATCTTGATCTGAGCACTTTTTGGAACACAAAATGTTAATCTGAAAAAAAACAGTCCTGACAATTAACTATTGTTGATTTAAAAGTTAATAACATTAATCTCAGATATGACAGCTGACAGATTTGACATAAAAAAAAATCTAAGACAGACATTTTGGATAAGACCAGTGTTGCATTTTATCCACTCTGGCCAGTATCATACCCTTCAGCTGAGGAAAGGCGAAAGTGAACGGTGAAGAGTTGAGGAATCACGCAGGCTAAGGGAAATTTTCAGCTCAACTTTCTTATTTAAAATCTGGCGCACCCCTTAAGGTACCAGGTCTTTTAAGAAACACATTGTAACTGCAATTCTTTACCAAAGCCTGCTAAGGTATTGGCCTCAATAACTCATGTCAGCTCAAGTGATTAAACCTGCATACAAGCACAATAGGGAGGTTACATAGAGACAAGAATGGAAAACAATTGAATACTTGGAAAAAGAGAAGATAAAATTCCAGCAAGTAATTCCAGGGATATTAATATTAACATAGCAGCACACTACAAAGAAATAACTCTATATATTAGATGCAAAGCATTCTCTGTATGATGTACATTATCATGCCAGACTGTTTCGAGATGCAATAAAACATTTTACTCACCTTCAGTACAAAAGTCTCCTGTGTCCTAGTGTCCATTACAAGCAAAACCTAAGCAAAACACATTTAGAAAAATGCTTAAGATTCACATAAGTTAACCAAACGTGACCTAATGTTGAATATTCTTACAAAAAAAATTATATAAGACATAATTAAAAAAATAAAGCCCTGCAGCATATTAGTAATACATTTGTTAACCATTATTTTCTTTAGGAAAGAAATACGGTTGAGGATAGACATCCCCACAGATACACTTCTCTAGTACTAGAATGTCATCTAATTCCCCAACAGTTAATTAGAAAAATGAATCCTAATTTAATTTAAAAACTAACACTTTATAACTGCAGCTAATTCAGCAGAACCCAAATTATAAAAATGCAATGGTAACAGCATAAAGAAGCATGAAAAGTAACCTTCACACAGCATCATCCTCCTGTTTTACTTCACTGTAATTCTACTTTTTTTTCAACTCACTGTACTTGCCTTCCCAGTAACATATTTTTCCCGATCAGGCTTCCCATACATAAAACCTATTTCCTACCAGTAGGGTTACAGGAGGGTTTTTGTTTTTTGAGGTGGCTACAACAGCACCTTTCCAGGAAGCTAATCTGAAACCACACACACAGCGGCCATGAAAATATGTTTTACCAACGCTACAGTCACTGCTGCCTCCTTTCATCAGCTGCTCTTTTGTTTTGCAGCATCCATAAGCCACAACAGAACTGGCTGCAAGGAAAGTCCAGCTGTAAACCATTTAAGGTAAAGAAAAAAAATTGCTGCAGAAAGGAGAACACCTGCAGAACATCTCTGTTACACAGTGCACTACCTCTGCTGAAAGCCCCTACTTTAAACACAGCACACTGATGACAGGGGTCCTAAACACTGCTTTGCCTCTTCGCAAGCTCCGTAGATTTAGGTGGTGAGGACAAAACAAACCATCTATAGGGACCTATGTATGCACACCACTTGAGGACCTACATCTTTGGGGAGCTGGAGCTCTCCTGCTCTCTGCCTTCGCATAGGGCCCGGACTGCTTCAAAGAGGGCCGCGGGAGGGCCGTGTAAACAGCACACGCACAGGTCCCGGCCCCGGCCGGCAGCAAGGGCAAGGCTGCGCACCCCGTTCGTTTACAATGGGCACTGCACACCCCCGGTACCAACAGTCGCACATATTTACGCCAAAATACGTGGGCTGCAAAAGCAAGACCTACAGGGCTGCTAGTGCCAGCCTTGGGGATTGGCACCCACTTTTGAGCTGCATGGTAAAATGCAGCCACTCAGTCTAGAGGACTAAGACCAGGCTGGTGCCCTGGGCTGCTCTCCATGATGGGAACGGGGGCAGAGCCGTCAGGCGCAGCGCCCACAGCAAGGTGTGATGGAGACAAAGAAATTGAACCATTTTTGAATCATTTTTCTCTCTCCTAAGTGCTAAGAGAGCTCCACAAATTAAAAAACAAACAGAAAAAGTGACAATGCTCCATCTCAAGGACCAATTTTAAAGACCTTTTGCAAACAGTGACAATATCAAAGTCTTTTCAAGAAAGTCTACAAGGATCTGTGATATTCAGGGAACCTAAGGAGAGTATGAGCAGTAGTGGCTCAATCTCCATAATACACCCTGTGCCTACTGAACATCAATATTGAACATGATCATTCAAGTATAAAGATTTTAACATGTTTGCTTTCTATTAGAGCTGCCAACAATTTTAAAAGCTATTGTATATCTTCTGGGGAAAAACATCAACAGAAGTTGCTGCTACTGGGATTTATCAACAAAGGAATCACAAACAATTTCCACCTCAGAGGGCAAAATAAGGAAGGAAAAATGTCCCCAGGCCACCAAGTGTCCCAGACAGCTTTTCAGGCCTCTTACATGAGGCTTCCAGAAACAATGAAAACCAGCTGAATACGTTATAACAATAAAATTGTTTTTGCTATGAGAAGGTGTAAATATATACAATAAAAAGAACCAAGTGGAAAGGGAGGAGAAAAAAAAAAAAAAGAAGCCACCTTACAGGAGGTGCTAAAACTAGACAGATAAAAATGGTTAGGAAATGATTATTTGTTTACAGTCTCTTTCTTTCTACTCCAAAGTTTGTTTGTAACTAGACACTGTTCACATTGAGGCAATAAATACAAGAACATATGTGATTTTTTTTTTTTAAATGTGCCCTTTGACTGTCAATATCTCCCAAACAGGTGTTGGCTAAATGATTATAAATTGGCCTCTGGATACACCTCTTCAACTGAGCCGTACAGGACTGGCGATAATATAATTAGACGTAAAAACATCAGGCTGGTGAATGCTTTCCATCTGTTTGGCAATAATGTTTAGTTAACAATAGTCTTTAAAAGAATCACCTTCAACTTCAGTTCTTCAAGTTATTTATAGGGCCATTCTTAACACCCCAGCACTCTTGCTAACAAGAGCTTTAGCCACTTGGAAATTATTAGCCATACGGCTGTATACAAAAAGGAATGGCTGCATTTAACATCTGTATCTCTCCAGATTTACATGCATCAACCTCATTTAAAGTCGCTTCTTAATGAACAATTCCGTGGTCTGTATTAATATTATAGTTGCATGCACAAAGATCATAAGGAGCCAAACATTTTTTTAATACCAACAGTAGGCCAATCAGTAATGAAGCTGTCAGCATAAAGGACAGAATAATAGCTTCTTTAACCCTCAAACAGGATTTGTTCATTTGTAGAGTAGAAGACACCAATTTAGAAACTGCTCATGGGTTCGCTCACCTTTATAAAGACAAAAATCTAATTTGGTACTAATTTGATACAATTGTCTTTCCAACAAAAGACTCCTAAAGCCATCTTTTATTTCATGATAAAACAACTGTTAAAACTAAAACTGTCATGAAATAATTACCTTTGATAGCATACCTTATTGCACAAATACAATTAATGTATTCCTCCCTTTCATTTTTCACACTTGCTTATCAGTGCTGTACCAGCATATGGTGTACCAGAACAGATTACTGAGTCTTCACCCTATAGGAAGACATATAGAATGACTACCGCTAACAGGAACAAACCAGACAACTGGTCCCTTTAGGGCTAGCTTCATCTGTTTTACTACCAGATCAACATGAAAGGTGCAGCTACAGCTTTGTAGCAGTAATAACAACAGACAATATTCCTGTGCCTTTGAGGTTAACTGCTGGTATGGGCCAACCAGCCTTCCTAACCAGCTTCTTTCTTCTTCCTTCCCAAAACACATCATACCTTTCTCTTTTTTCCAATATTTTTTCCTGCTTTTCCAATAGTGAAAACAGTATGCAGCTCTGAAGATAATCTATAGATCCATTTCATTTAAAGGGAAATTCTTTGCTAACTCAACAGCTACCATTCTGCAAGGCTGTTTATTTCACAAAGGGTCCAAGCAGCCCAGAGAGAATCATAAAATGAGCTTTAGAAATACTCCTCCTGATACTCCATTTGACCTAGAGACATTGCATGGGCGAGGTGGCTTAACCAGAGCCATGCAATTAAGTACACAAATTAATAAATCACCAATAAAAGGGATAAGACAAGGAAAGAGACAAGCTTTGCTTGACTTTGCTTATTTGCTTGACTTATTTCCCCACATATAGAGCAGAGGCAGGTGAGTAGCTCTTGGTTACAGCACCAAGCTGCTGCAGAAGTGTACACGCACAGCTCTGCCACTGGACCAAATCCCTACTTTTTCTCCTCATCTCATGTCTCACAGCCAAATGCTTTATAGTACACACTGTTACACTGTCCCAACAAGACATTTCTGTTTGCATTCCTTTACACCTCTTTCTCATTACAAAAGGGAGAGCAGGCACGTTCTTTATTGCTTGTTTGTTTGTTTTGTAAGGTTTCCTTTTAAAATGCAAAGTGGCCAGGATGACACAACCAAACAAAACAAAATTCCACATAATGTTCCTACTGCTTAACTCCATCCTCTACCAGAGCAGGTCACACAGAGCTGCCTATTCCTGGCTTGCACAGGCTGGTTGAACCTGTTTTTGTGATGATGACTACGGCATAACTTGTAGTATTTAATACCTCATAACGTTGAGCTATCAACTCTAACATTCAGCATCCTATCTCAGAGAGAAGGGAGAAAAATGCACAGCAGGACATTCCCGGGCACTGAGCAACTAGACTGTGACACAAAAGGAGACAAAGCAAAATCCTATTTGTAATACTAGTGTACAAGCAGAGTCAAGGTCTATGTACCACGTTGGCATTTCTAACACTGTTGCCTCCTTGTTCCCCTTTTTTTGTGTATCTCAAAGTGGCCAAAAACACTGACAGGCAAACAGCAGTTGCCACAAATATAATGTATGTGTCTTCAGCAGCACAGAAGTCCCATGGGTGTTTTATATAGCACCTGAGCTCTCAGACACATCCCAAATCACAGGGGAACACAGCGAAACTGCAATGGCAATGTCTCAGCAAACTAGGGAAGAGCAATAACCCTGTGAGGTGGAAAATAAGATTTCCTGCCTTTTTTTTTCTTTTCTTCTAAGTCAAGGGTTAATTCTGATGCTGACAGCAGCTACTTTAAAAAATAGCTTCTTAGCTTTGATTTATAGTGTATTCAACAGCTTAGTGGAAAATAAATTAAATTTAATTCAGTATAGTAGATACAATTAATTGGAGAAAAATAAAATAAAACCTGACTGGTAAATAACCATAGTTTAGCTTTAAGAAAACAGTTAATTTCAGGACCCTTTAAATGCACAGAAATTAGCAAATGTTTCAGTATGCTAATTTTTTTTTAATTAAAAGACAGTTCTGCAGTAAAAGCTCTTTCATATGCACTACTGATTCTTCATCAAACGTTAAGTTTCCAACTTAACACCAGTATAGCCGGTGGCAGCCTGAAGGTTTACCATCTGCTGCCACCCAAAGTCACGGTGGCCACCTTCAGAACATATGCATCAAAGCCCTGAGATAAGAGACTGAAGGAATACTGCAGAAGTCAGCATAAGGGGAAACACAAACCCAGAGGCAGGCAACAGGCAAGTCACCAGGAAAAGGGAACGTGGTGAACCATTAGTCACCCTGCAGAGCACCCAGCCAAGGTCACGGGGGACGCTCCTGGGAGAACTAAAAGCTGCTCTGAACGCGCTGCTCTCTTGCAGATGGCTTTCATATAAACGCAATCCTCCCACGCAAAGCTGTCGTTTGCCTTCCCCAGTCCCTCTTTCTTTTCTGTTTTCTCCCCTCCCACTACTTAATATTGCTGGTTTTCTAGACTCCGCACTTTCAGGATATGGCACAGAACATATCAGTGCTGTTTTATTTACTTGAGAAAGGTTTAATATTCATCAAAACAAATACATCAAAACATGTTTGCTTACAAAACATGTAGCTTTAAGATGACTAAAACAGGTTAGCAAATAGCTCATGCTTAATCAAATAAACTGGAATAGAAACTCTTACTGCAGTCCCAGGTACCTGAAGTGTTTTGAAGATATGCCACCATTGCAATACTCCTTTAAAAACAGCTCCATTTTCTCATTAAATTGCTGTTCTATGCTGAAAACACATCATGTAATAAAGTCACCAGTAAGTCACTGTTGGTCCTTAACTCCTGGTCAGATGCACTCCTATTACAGGGTAGACTTTCTAATAGAAAGTCTTACAAACTCAAAGAGGCATTGGCTGATCATGTGTGATTTTTTCCTTGCATTTACATCACTGGTGGTGATGTACAACCAGGAGGGAGACAAGTTGCTCACCTAATCCCAGGCCGGCACTTGAAGAAAACCTTAGCAGGGGCTTGAGCACAGAGGACTGCCAACAGTTCGGGTAAAGAGGCAGAGGAGGGAATGGATCCCCCTGTGCTCCTCAGTTGTGCTGGCTGTCAAGGCTGGCAGGATTAAAAGATCTATTTAACACAAATTTATTCTTGTCAGTTTTCAGATTACACCATCCTGATTCTCCCTCTTCTCCCTCTGTCATTATAAAAAAGAGATTACATTTGGCTAATATGTATGAAAAATGTGATTATTTCTTATCCTTGTAACCTGTGCAATATGAATTATCTCCAGTTTGCAATTATTCTTCCTTTCACACCATTATTGTAAGGAACTTACAGTTCATGTACTCTATGACTTGTAGTAATAGTGTACTTAAAAGACAAACCCTGCAGCTTTAAATACTGCAAATACCAAAGGAAGCAGCATACATTCAAATTCATAGTTTTAAATTATTTTAGTTGGTTTGTAACAGAGAGAAAAGCTTCTGTTCTTAGAGTAAATTAAGAACAGACAGTAAATGACAAACACTAAGCTAGAAGAGTATCTAGTAGGTTATAACAGAGAACACAGGTTACAATATGAAATACCAGTCAGCATCACATACAGGGCATTTGCCTGGCGTTGATTATGTACCAAGTAACTTAGTAACATTTAAGAAGAAAACTATATCTGATTTTAGTTTAAAAGGAAATATCTCTACAAATCTTTTAATTCTAGAAGACAGAATATTTACATGTAGTTCAGCATGTACTGGAAGATTCAACAATTTTATTTTTATTTCATATAGGAAAAAGGAAAAAAAATGCACTATTTTACTCAGTTTTAGGACTGCTTTGGTCAGATGAAACAAAACATTCACTTAAGTGATATGAAATTTTAGTGGGGTCAGAAACGAGAAGAAAGAGAGAAATTGGGTTTTATAGAATCAAAACACTCAAATATACCAGCTGACATAAATGGAAAGAATTTAGGAAGATGGGCAGCAGTTGTAAGATGCATGAGGGCTGGTGAGAAGGGAATGAACGCCTCTCATCTGGAAAACAGACTGGTTTGAAAGTCAAGGAAGCTTCGTTATTTGGGACTTCAATCCTTACAGCGGCCTAAAGCTAATCCTGTGGCAGTATGGAAAGGGAAGGAGTGACACAAGGAATCATTTCTGATGATGATTCCTGTCATTGGTTTGATCGTGCAGGTTTAGGAAGCCACTCGGGAAGCTGAAGGATTATCAAAGAACAAAAGAAACTCTCAAAAGTTTCATCATTTTCATTAATTGCTACTACTATTACTCAATTTCAGCTTTTTAAACCATTTTTGCTGCCACTATTTTCTAGCATACTATGTTTATATGTGAAAAAACAGCTGGTCAATTTAATCCTTAATAACATGCACTGCCCTAGCTTCTCTTTCTGTCCATCTTAGTGGCAATGAAGGTCTGAAACGAGTCGTGCTCTTAGAGTTACCCTTCTCCACACCTCTCACATACACGTAGCAGCTCACTCAAATCCATAGGATGATCTAAAGGAGCCTGGTTGGCAGCATGGACTTCAGAGCCAGGCAGGAGGAAACATCAGCTGCGGTCAATTCTGGTTTGTAACCACAACATTCTTTCAAGTCCCAGCCAAACCAAATGCCTTACACCTGAGTTTGCAACAAACTCTAACAGGACATAGCTCCAGCAATATTAAATATTCTTGTACAACACATGCATTCATTAAAAAAAGCCCATTTCTCCTACCCCCTGACTAAACTCCATTAAAACTAACCACAGCCTGTTTCACTTCAGTGACTGGCCTGCAGATTGCACATGTGAACTCCACCACGATCCCTCGTATTTGTGCTGTTTTGTGCTTTTACTCATCAAGTAGGTAAACAGCGATCACACTTCTTAAGCAAGCAATTATACCAATTTGGGTGCTACGCACAGTTCTTGGGCCAATCCATCACAGCGCATTAGCATCAGAGTGACAACATCCCATGGTAGCGCAACAGTCACAGAAAGGACGCTGTAGTAAAGACCAACAACACTGCTTCCAGTGCTTCATAAAAAAAAAGTTATTTACTTCTTGAATCCTCTTTAGCAATGCCCTGAACAATTTCCACGAGACCCTGGTGACAGCGTTTCGTTGCGTGTGGCGTCAGCTCAACAACAAGCGCGGTGCCAACGCGGACAACGTGGCCTGACGGGGGACCCAGGGAGGGCAAGGAGAAGACATAAAAGGCCGGCACTGGTCACAGAGGCAGAGTTATTACTTAACATGCGCGGCTTTCAAGATGACTGTTTAAATTGAATGAATCTAAATAACAGAGGGTTCTAAAGAATAAGAAATTGCGTTTGAAACAGCATTGTGAAGGGATCCAGCAGCACTGTAACAAAGTGGCTTCTTCAGGGGCCAGTTGGAGCTTCAAAGGAGCGATTCGCCTAGGGCAGAAACTCAGCGTAGAATCTGCAACCCGGATTTTTAATTAGATAGATTTTGAAAGCAAAAATCTTTGGTATTACAAAAAGAAGTTCTATACGTTAAGGCCCAGGAACTGATAAAATAATTGATCGTTCCTGGTTGGTGACAACCAGAGCTAAAATACTTAGATATTAGCCCATTTTCAGTGTAGTACCTCTGATAATGCCAATGAGAACTATGCTTGCCTATCAGCAACAGATTACAGTCCATAGCATGTGTAAGACAAAAGCCACATTTTTTATTAGATTAAACCTCTGTTTTAAGAAACCTATCCCCAGATTGATTCTTCCCATAATAACCATACAAAATACCTGCAAACACCATCTAGTTAACCTTTGGCACGATGAAGCGAGCAAACACAGCAGCAGCTGAATTTAAGAAACTTAGTTTCTTCTAGCAAAACATAGCTCTGCTGAGGTCTATTTTAAATAGCTGGATTTATACTACAGCTTTTTGCCTGAGAGCAGAAGGCTAAGAGGAGTGGTACTGATATGGG
The DNA here is from genome assembly GCA_013398735.1 of Nothocercus julius. NCBI lineage: Eukaryota > Metazoa > Chordata > Aves > Tinamiformes > Tinamidae > Nothocercus > Nothocercus julius. The sequence goes on from VZSV01000012.1 coordinate 3,469,702, forward strand.
CTCTCTTCTACACAAAATCTTTAGGAATCTTATAAGGCTAAATTCTCTGTCTCAGAATTATCAGAGAAGGGTCAACATGGTAAGTTATCCGTGTGACAAGGAAGATGGAAAAGCAGAGTGAGAGGGGAAGACAGCACCTCTCCATAAATCAGGATAAATTTAAGTAAGGTCTAAAGATTTTGTCTGCTATAAAATAGCTCGAAAAAGACAGACTTTCAAGGAACAACTAGAATTTCATCCATGAAAAGTAAGTCCATTCAAACTGCTTCAAGTGGCTTCAGAAGAACAGAGCGGCGTTACGCCAAGCAGGCACCAAACCCTCCAGCACTTGATGGCACGAAGGTTGGCAGCTGCTTTTCTCAGGCCAGCGCTGGAGCAGGCAGGCACCGCTCTGAGCCTCCAGCTGCACTGGGACAACAAGTCTGCAAACCAACCACTGCCACTTTTAGTATGTTTACTTAGGCTCTTCTTGCACAAAGAAAGGCAGGAGGGCAGTCAAAATGCCAATGGTTCCTTCCTACTCTCTCCCCGATTTGAGGCAAACGAAGCAGCTTCCTCAGGGTTAGAGGATTATTCTGGGGCAAAATTCTGTGCAGTTCATAATCGGTTACAGATTTGTGCTCAAAAGCACCGTGTCTTCAGCGCTGGCCCTGGAAACCAGAATCCATTTCCAAGGACACACTACGCCATACGCTTCGCTCCAGTCAGAGTCCTTGCTTTAGAATCCTACACACTTATCTGTACTCCTCCATGATTTGAGCCTTAGGGTATATGTCAGTGCAGAGAGAGGCAGAAAGCAGTGCTGGTGTTGAGGAAGGAAGTGAGACTGTTTTAAACAAAAGGGAGAGGCATCGTCTCTGGCACACGGATACATGTGCACCCTTTTGCTTCATACTCACACGCACTTTGTGTACACATTATAAAACCACATAAAACATCCTCAGAACATTCTGGCTTGTACCGACTGAGATTAGCTTTTCATTTGCTTCACAACATTACGAACACTTAAAAACACATGATAAAAGCAAGCTCTCTCGGAATAAGACTAAACGCAACAAGGAGTCTGGAAGCAGGTACGCAGAGTACAAAGACGCCTGAAAGAATATTGCTCCTTTTTCATGCAGTAATTAAACATTAACTCTAACCCCTAGGACATTGTTTACACATGAGCATACCAGCTGCCTGCACAGGGCTACGCTCCCCGAACGCTCCTCAGACAAAGACCTTGTATCTCTATCCCCACCAGAATCCTGATTCTTCCCAGCTCCGCTTCAAAGCCCTGAATACACCTGCCAGCATCTGGGACACTCACTAGCACTGTGCTAGGAGAAATCCAGTAGATCTGGTAGCTCCAAGGACTCCAAAAGCCCTTCTGGTCAAGCCCCTTCCCAGTCGCTGCTCGTTATTTCTGTGCAAGGACAGATCACAGCAGCACAGGCCGCCGGCCCTTGTTCGTTTGCAACAGTCGTGCAGCCTCAGACCACCTCACAAAGTCTGTGCCTACTACAGCCAACTAGCGAGCGGCCACTAACCCAGCAGACAGCAGTTCTTTCAATCCTAGCTCTTTGAGAAATACAGAGGAAACACTGGCTAAATTCCGCATTTCCAACAGAGGAAAGAAGACACAAGGAACATGAAGTCAGAGCTGAGAAATCTTTGTGTGCTGTGAAAACAACCATAATGGTTAACAGCCTTCTGAGGAGAAGTTATCAGCTTATGCACATAATTACATAAAGAAATGGGCAAAGAAAAACAAAAAAACACTCCCACAGCCAGGTGCAGTCTAACAGGAAGAAAAAAAAAAAAAAGGGAAAATTCAGAACTAAGAAACCAGCTGCAGTTTTTCTGAGGCAAACTACACAGGAGCCAGTTGACCTAACACCAGCTATGCTCAGCCCAGGGATGACATGAGGAATTGTCAAAAGACACAAGGAAAACGGCACAGCAAAAAAAGAAATGAGTCTTCACAGTCTGTGTAAGACACTGCCACATGGCAGCATAATGTATCATCTTAAAAGTACTCAGTGAGGTGATAATTAGCATTATCAAACCAATGCATCAATTCTTCTGGTCTCTTAATTAGGCCTGCAAAAAAAAATCCGTATGGTCCTTTACTGTTTACTGAGGGATATTACCCTGGGATTTTGGTAGACATTATTTGCATGAGTCAAAAATAAGCTTTCCTTTACTGTTGGATCTCTGTCTTGGCTCCAGATTTCAGTCAAGGAGAACAAACAGTCCTCCCTCCCCCATTTCAAGTGATAGTTCAAAAGCAGGAATTTTTTTTACCCTTCTACCTTTCAAAAATCCACCAGTTTATTCAACTGAAAACACAGCAGCTCGTCCTTACCCCAGCACTGTAACCATGACTTCATTTTCAAAAAACAGGCCTCATCATATTGAATGCCACCAAACATGTACCTTATCCTTTAGCTCAAATATATTTTGCATGACCTTACATGAATTGCTTAGATAAAAGCCCTTTTTCTTCTACTTTTGTTATTTTAAAGTGCAGATGCATTTGAGTCATTTTCCCCTTTTGTTTCATATCCTTAAGATCCACAGCTTCAAAGACAAAATGTCAGCATGCAGTCGATTTATGACTGAACTCTTGAAGAGACACTGAAGAATTACCTTGTCAATCACCCCAAGGACTCTGAAGGCCTTCAGTTCCTCGGCAGGGCTCCTTAGGTTCCAAGAGGGCCTTGAACTTAGTGATCCTGGAGGCTAATGGAAGATATCAAAGATTATACATCAATCAGGGTGGTACTTGAAGGAAGACTGCCTGCTGAAGCAAATGCCAGGCCGAAGGAAACTAAATTTATCATAAATCAGAGAGAGTGAAGATGAAAGGAGAAGTTTCTGTTTGTCCTTAGTGGAGGAAAAAAAGCAACTTGCAAGTAAATATAATCAAGATAACACTGAAAACAAAAACTTAAAAAAGTAAAAATAATTAGTTTATATACTTGCTATGCTTAATGAAACTCAGCAGTCATTTGCTCAATTCTCACCCCATCCCAATAATCAATGAAAGCCTTATAGGTATTCTGGATACAAGATAATTCAGAGATCACTGAAGAGGGAAAAAAAACAAATTAGAACCTTTTTAAGTTAGAAGAACATGAAATACAGAATTATAAACAAGGCTACCTTGTTTTCTGGTGAGCTCTTGGAAATCTTTTTAATAAGAAGGTGTGCAACACAAATGAATCTCAAAACTGCCTTAGAAAAAGACAGCAGTGCATTATTAATCTAGAAATTAAGACACAAAGACTATTCTAGTAGTGATTAGGCATTAATTTTTGTCCATGTTGTGTTTTGAAATTTCTCAGAATAAACTCGAAGCTTGCATGTCAGAGGAGTGAACAATATTCCACCTGCATGACTTCTGAGACAAACGTCTGCCTCTTACACATCACACACAACTCTGGCACTTTAACAAATGTTTTCAGAAGTTTCCAGTTGCAAATTGAGAGAATTCTTTAGATCCTTCTCCAAAATTTCAGCAGGCAGTTTCTACCAGAAACACAGATCTGAATCTCTTCCTCACAAATACGATAACTTAATTTGCAAAGGTGTTGAATGCCAAACTCTTTTTAAACATAAATCGGCCACACCAAGCCCAGTTCTATTGCACAATGTTAAAAAAGGTGAAACACCTTGATTCTTAGGATTCTGAAAGGCAAAAACTGGTTATCCAATTTTTCAGCATCCTGAGGCAATACTTAGCAAATATGACACAGAGGAAACTCACTGCTAGCAGTTACACTTGGGATGCGTCAGGAAAAAAAAAAAAAAAAATTCCCTTACAGTCAGAAATTCTCAGAAAAAAAAATAAGTATCCCAAACTTAATATTCCATTGGTTCCCCTTTCCCCTCCAACATTTTTACTGTGCTCTCCTCAATGCTCACAAACACCTTCCTGAACATCCTAAATAATCCCCACCCTGGTCCCATTCTATCTTGCCATTCCACCACCTTTTCTTCCCCCAGATTCTTTCCTAAAATCGATTTTTACTTTAGCTTTGTCAGCAAAGTTCAACAGAAAGGTCAAAAACACAAGTTCAAGAAGCATGGAGAAAAGGGTGTTTTTCTTTTGTGTTCACCTGCTGGCCCTATTTTTCAAAGAGCTTATTATTTATCTTCATTTATCTGTCTGGGTCTTACACCTTATCATCTGGGTTTTGTCACTAAATGATGCAGAATAGGAACACTGACACCAGTTAAAAGAAAAGATATTCATATGAAGAGGAAAAAAAATATATGTACATGAAGCTATTACTCCAGACCTAATTTAGGTTCCACATTCTAGCAAAGTATTGGAGGGTCAAAGGGAGATTCTTTTGTTGGGCTGTATTTTGTTTTAACTGTGTGTGATTTATCTACAACAACAAAGTATTTGCTTTGAAACAGTCACGCACAGTTTACTCATGACAAGATTTCAACAGTATTCAAAGGAATATATTTAACAAAAGAGATTTTTTTCCAAATCCTCTAAACCACTATAAAAGATTTCCACTTCTATCTGCATGCTCTTATTTTTTATAACCGTTATAACATCTATACTGTTAAGATCTTCTCTTATCCATAACATTTCAATCAAGAGTTAATTTAATAAATTGATACACAAGTTAACAGTTGTCCAATAATGCTAAAGAGTCAGACTTTTTCTCCCTTGTCTGAAAAGCTTGAAATAAAATTACCTATATTTGAGTCCTTCTCTAAAATATTAGCAGTGATAGCACAGTCAGCAATACTCTGTACAGACTGCTTATTCATGTATGTATTCTACATAGTCACTTCTTACCTTAAAGCAACTATGATATCCACATCTCCACAGCCCCCACAGCATCTCTGTTTTTACCAGTCCCGGCTTATTTTGTACTCTTTACAGTATTTTGGTTTCATGGTTACAGTCAAGTAAGTTTCTCACATTAGCCGCATCTAAGGCTAGAGCACCCCTGTCCCTTTTTTGAAGCGGGGACACAGCGGGCAATCTGGAATCAGAATCAGGTGCAGCATGTGGTCTGGGAATCCTTGAGACAGAACTTCTATTTTGCATTGAATTCATATCTCATAGGACAAATAGCAGTACATTTTCTTGAAGGTTTATGTAATTGTAATGCACACTTAATGAGAATTTTAGGAAGCGTATTTCATGAAAACTGCAAGGGGTGAAGACTCTGCTTTTGCTGCTTGGAAGCAGGCTTGCACTACTAACCAGCTTTGAATATTGAACATAATTGTCATTTTAAAAGACAACAGCTTTTATAAAGGTGCAAAACGAGGCAGTTTCGAATATAAAAAAATAGGCATAAGTACAACCAGGAATAGTCTGAAAGAGTGAAACTCATATGCATTATAAAAATATTAACAAAGTTAAGAAAGCAACCACAGCCCTTATGTGTGCTGGGCTCTGCAGCCGGCAGATATGCGAGACTGCAGCTTCCCGATGGACCATCCCACGCCATTCAAGGCTGTAGTGGCAAGTTCCCACTCAGGTTTGAGAGGCTGCTCTTCAAGAAGAGTTACAGGAGAAAATGCAGCTTGAGGAGCCGCAAAATGGCTTGCCACTGCCATTGCACACTGTTCTCGAGGGTTTGCATTAAAGGAGGCGCTTGAGGCTGCCATGCCACACGAGAGGAGGAGGGCAGTGTTTGCTGCAGCTTGTTTTTCCAAAAGGAGTGCATCTCTGTGTACAATCTCCAGGTGCCTCCACATCTCCTACTCCTACAGGTCATGGCAAAGCTTTTCTCACTGTTTACAAGACCCTGTCAAGTGAGTTCCCAGTTCACGGTCGGGCACGGCTGCGTCAATTCCCTGTGCTTCTTCTCAGCCTTAAGAAAACCTCACTTCATCCTTAAGCCCTCTGTCCACAACCTTTTTTTAACCATGCCAAGAGTTTTCCAAGCACATCCTCTAGTGCTTCTCTCCTCACCACGCAGACTTGCCAGCAGAAAGGCGGTTGCTAAGGATGCTGTGCTTGAGGGCTACGCTGTTAGCTTTTTGCTGAAGGCAAGAAAAGTAACGAACTATCATTGTTCTTTGTTTGGTTTCCATGGCATCAAAGATAATTTCTGCCTCTCAGTTTTGAAAGGGCAGGCCTCTGCCTCTAGGGAGATCGTAAGCCCTTCTCTGGTCTTCCAAGCCGCCAGGGCCTGGCATTTCTGGCCATAGGCTCTGAGATAACCCGCTTTGCTTTCCTGTCGCCTGGTGTTCAAGCGACAAACAGGTGGCTTGGGGTATGTTTACCAGGCACAGATTTCTGAGGCTGCTTCATCTGGCTCAGCACATGGCTGGCACACAGAGCTTTCGGGAGCCCTGCGAGGCCGAGGGGTGCAGGAGAGCAGCTGAATCTGCACTTCCCTCTACCCCGGGTGGATTCCCTCCAGTGTGGCTGACCAGAAAGAAATAAAACATATTGATCCAAGTGGCAAAGAAGGCATTTTACAGTTACTTAAACACACATGCGCATACATATCCTGGCCAAACACTCACATTTGAGCAAAAAATGGTATCACTCAGCATGACCCACCGTAGCAGGTGATGCTAGTGGCAACAGAACAGTCTTGCCCCAACATGACCAACGGCGTGTAAATGGCAGCTAGAAACTGCCCCATCCCCAGCGCAAAGTGAAGGTGCAAAGATGCGCACACACTAATCTTGTACCCTCCAGACTGATTTGTTTTGGAGGATCATGCACAAAATATCCGTATGACTCCACTAGTGAATATCCTCCCAAAATCACTTAGTGTAGAGGCAGGTCATTTCAGCGCTCTTAGCTTTGTCTGCACAGGCTCGCATAATTCTCACAAAATTCAAGGTAAACTATTTTGAGGAATAAAGATGATAAACAGCAATTAAAGTACAACAATTTAAGTTGGATCAGCACCCACTATGCAGACAGTCACATTCCTCGCTTTCCTTAAGACACTTCCCTTTTCTGAAAGCCACAGCTCAGGGCGTGTCAATTCTTGGCAGTTACTATCACTACACTTGCAATAAATCTGACATACAAGCCTCTCTTCCTATTCATTTTCAGGTAACAGCTCAGAGACAAGTGGTCCCCTCCACTGCTGTTATGACCCATGACAGCCATCTGTCCCCAACACCAGCACATTCCAAAACTCTAAGATGAAGCCAAGTCTCTATGTCACAAAAAGCAGGAAAAAAAAAAAAAAAAAACATAAACTTGGTAAAAACAAAGCCACATAGCAGAAATATCACCTTTTTTTTGTTGTTTTTTTTTAAACAGGAGATTAAGCCAAGGTCAATACTTACTTTTGTAAGGTAAGATTTGCCCTAACTGGTCAATTTTGGGTTTCTATAAAGGAGAATGGTCTTCTAGCTCACCTTTTTAAATGGTGGAAAGTGTCTCATTGCAATTAATCTGCTTCCCTTTCAATCTGCAAAGGCGGCACTTGCCACATTCAGTACAGCCTTAGAGAAGAAATGCTTTACCTCTCAAGTTCACGTACAGAAAGACAACCTATTTCTTACTCTTTCCCAACCTCAATTATCTTTTTAACTTATAAGAAAGCAAAAGTAGGTTGTTCATGTTTTTTGTTTTTTTTTTTTTCTCTTGTTCTTTGGCTCCCAAACATATGAAGGTTTTCATTCAGTATAGATTTTTCCTCATTTTCTTTGACCCAAAGATAGGCTACCTACTGGGAGTTCATATCAGTCCAAAGTACTGTATCATTCAAAGTACAATTCATAGCAACAGCAAGACTTCAAGTCCCACAGAATCTGGAACATCCTCAAAAATGTGCTCTCATCATAGAAAAAACCTTTAAAATCAGCGATTTTGCTATTTTAATTTACTTATTAGACAGCTGGATTTCATGAGGCTTCACATTTTAGCAGCAGTGATTTCCTTAAAGCACTCTCAGACCTGTGCAAAATAAGAAGCAATAACCTTCTGTCCTTAGCCGGTACAAACGTAAACAGAGAGGAAGTTAGAACTTTTATATTTATTACAAGAGAGAGCAGTCATTGACAATCACATACTGTTTAGCAAGCTGCAGTAAAATCCAAAGAACAGGTAAGTCCCAAAGGAACTGGATGAGGAAGGGCAAAGTAGATATTTATTGAAGGTGCCTTGGAACAAAGCTTTGTTTGCCTTTTGTACAAGTAAAGATAAGGATGCTGCTCCTTAAGAAGGTGGGGATTGCTTCTGAAACTCCTCAAAAAAAAAACAGCTGCTGCTGACTCAAATGCAAACAAGACAGGTATTTGAAGGGATCAGAAAGACCTTTGCTCAATTAAGCATTTATTTAGTGAGACATTCTTCCTCTCCCACCCCGCAAACGAGTTTCACTCAGTTCCGGTAAAATCATTATCCACTAGGCTAAAGAAACCAACAACCTTTCCACTCCCTGCAGAACCAAGCAATATCCTCCTTGGGAACAAAAAGAAACATTACATTCTGGATTTTTTGTCTGTTTGTTTTACCTTTCAATTCTTCAGCACTACTGAAAAGGGCCATATCATCCACTGCAGGGTAGAAGGAAAGCAAGCTAAAAACCCAGGCCTGGATTAATCAAGTACTCTTTGTGATACTATGAAATGCTGTGAAAGGAAACTAACTAGCAATTTAAGAGAAGTGTAGTATCAAAATACTGTTCAGGCCTCTTATTAGAGAGGCCTCCTATTTTTAAAAACACTAAGCATGAATACACTCTGCTAAAAGACAATTGAATTATATCAAATTCTGGTTCAGGAAAACACGCATACAACCTACCATAGAAATGGATGCATCCTCAGAGGGTTTATGGTAGAGACTGGAAATTTTTTCAGCACGCATAAGGTACTCGGCGGTCTTCCTTTTCACTGCTTCTCGACGAGTTGGACTTGATTCACCTCAGTAGAAGAAGAAAACATTATTTTTTTCTATAGAGGGAAAGATACTAAGTAACCAAAGCAGGTGACTGCTTTGATTTTACCTCTTTGATAAACCTCGGATTGTTCATATTTATCATAACCAAGCCTACAAATATGTCTCTTATAGAGTCATAGACCTTTGAAGTATGTAATATATATGAAAGACACATGAAAAATAAAATTTAAATCTTGTTATAGACTAAAGTAAATACAAATACTTATCTCATTTTCCATCATCTGGTATACATTCCTGTGATACCAAAAGCAAGAAGCGAAACAAACTACTGATGCAGTCTTTGCATCCAAAAATAAAAAGAATTACGGAAGATACAGTGAGGAACCTAAAAAGAAACAATGAAGAAACTTGCTTTTACCCATATTTCTAACATGAACTTCCCTAACAATAAAAGAAAGTCAGAAATACTATCAATAGACAGAAGGCAATATTTGAGAGACTAAGACCTCTCCCTCACAGCTTTCTCATGCTGACTGCTCCTTTCCTGCCTGGCTCAGGGTGACATATGAAGAGAAAAAGTGCTCACACCAACAACTTCACTTCCCAGATGGCTGAACATCCTCCATGTTATGCTTAATTTATCCAAATGTTTGCAAGAGACAAAAATACCATAGCATGGTGCAAATTCTATGTTTACTCTAAATCTTGGAATTTATGTTCAAGCACTCACATTGTGAGCAGCATTTGGTCAAAGTAGCCCTTCATTCTCCAATTGTGATGACAAAAGCCCAGTCAGTCAACAGCCAGGCCAGGATAAAAAGACTGTGAGCCACAGCTGTTACTGTAAGGAATTCCAGACACCGTGCTGAAGACTACTGACAGATAATTATCCTAAGATTCAGAACCACAACACAGATTTTATATGACACCAACAGCCCCTTTCAGTCTTAAAGTGCCATGAGAGGTCTGCAGAGACCCTATCCTGGGCTGTGATGGGTTTCTGAACCAAAAGGGGTAACCCAGCACCTCTCACAAACCCATTTTCAGACAACTAGCTGCATCTCTGAGGATATCTAACAGCTATTCAACAGAAAAGACGAGGCAAGGAACAGAAGAGGTAATAAATTAAACACAGAGATACACAAACCCTAACACACTGCTGATAAGAGAGGCAGTAAAAAAGACTAGAACTTAGAAGACATTGATTGATGGGCCATTCCAGGAACCACCATATGTAACCTTGAAGAAGTTCAGCCAGAAACTTTGGAACCAATAAGACAAACACAAAACTATTGTGGGTTATCAGAATGAGTCTAATAGCAAAGAGCAAACTTTTGAGGGGCACCAAGGGATCACGCAAAACTTACTGGGGGACATTTTCACTATTGTAGGAACATGAAAAACACCATGAGATGGTTAGTGGAAAGATCAAAGATGGGGAATGAGGAGGTCAAGGCGGCTCAGGGTGGAACAAGCATGGGGAAAGCGGAGCGGGAATTAAATGGTCCAATTTTGTGCAAGCAGATCATTGATCCACACGCATGTCTGGCTGAGCCCTTCACTGGACCACCACAATCTGCCTCATCTTTCTGGTAAAATCTATTCCTCACTCTTTGCTGCATGAGCGTGCTCTCTATTCCCTGTGTGCAATATACACTACCAGACCTCAAGCCAAGCTGGCAGGCAGGACAAAACATCCAAGAGCTGGACATGGCAGAGAGCAGGAGCACTGAGGGCCAATTACCAGAGACCCTGGGCCAAGAGGTCTTCTCCCAGGCAGCTGTGCTTAGTGAGAGGGCTGGGGCTGTTCATGCTGCCATGTTTAAGGAGTTGTCTGAAAGGCACCATCCTTCTGTCCGTGTTGCTCTGCTTGCAGTCAGCCACATGCAAAGTAAGGCTGGACACACATCCACCTCTCAGGAATGTGGTGGGACACAGAAGGGGCATAAGGCTCCAATCTTTCCCTTCGTCTCACTTGTGAAATGGTGACTGTGCTATTAAAGTAAAGGAGAAGCAGCATGTTCTCCGTCTGTTCACTTTTCCCCAAACACTTTTAAGACAGGAAAATGTATGCCTGAAGGAAGAAGGTGGATCCCAATGTTGCTTTCTCCGACATACTTTTGTTTTGGCACAACAGTGAAAAATGAAGTACTAGGCCCTTCTAGAAAATTCAGGGGATACTGAAGTTCCTCTATCGCAGAGTCAGCAAGACTGTTTCTTCCTTCCCTGCCCATGAAGGAACGAAAATTGCCCTTGCTTTAATCAGTGTTTAGAGCTGGAGAGTGAGCACCCAATGAAACAGAGTGCTGAAGGTAGAGGCTCTCTTCCATATCACATATATCCATATCACTAGGTCTAATCCTAAAATAAACCCCCTTCCCAGTAATGGCTAGAACATATTCAAACACACGAGATTGACACAGAGAGACACCCTTGGGAATAAGTAGAAAAGACCAAAGCTCTCTTTCCAGCCTTGCTGAAAGTGATCTATTGCAAGACTTATTATTTGGCTTGCAGGAAAGGGGAAAAGTGATTTTTACTTCCTTGGAGGGGGATATAAAGCCTTTCACAGTAAAAACTTTGAACTGTCCAGCTTCTTCCAGATCAAGTACTGTCAAAAATCCAGTATATTTTCAGCTTACACTATTATGGATATTTCCCAGCTTCTTAAGAGTGAAAGAAATTACTAAGATAAGGAGACCTTTCTGACAACTCGAGCATCTCTTATCAACCTCCAGTTCATTGGATTCTGCTGAAATGTCCCCAGATTGGAATGTCAGTATTATTCCCATTCAGGAAAGAAGGGAAAAAAAAAAAAAAAAAAAAAAATCAACAGTTTGAGCTTGAACTTGGCTTTATCTGAAGAGAATAGAAACAGTCATATTTTAAGAAAGTGCAACATATTTTAATAAAAACTATCTCTTTCATCTTTACATTGGATCTCACTGCAACATAAAACTTCCTTGTGCCAACCCACAGGTGAGAATCCACATTCATAGACACACAAAGTCATAGTAGCTAAGGGTCAACAAGTCATCCGCAGAGCAACATTAAACCCTTCAGCCATCAGTTTCTTCAAGCAAACCGGTGGAAAACTGCTATGTTAATGTTCAAGGCTATCAAAAGTCAAGCACACTGTTTAACTGCTAGTTATGTGATTTAATGGGGATGTTTACTACCTTTTTTTCACTGCTTCAGTAATTTTAGGGTAATTAATGCAAACAAGATAGGATGTCCCTTCAGAGCTGTCTTTCTTCTCCCTGTTTTCACATTAATTTCAGTTTTTCTTCTACTTTTCTTTCCCGTGTAATCTGTTAAAAGAATTTACAGGCTATTTGTTCATTAACACAGGGTGATGAGTAATGATAAACAATTTACTAAAAAAAAAAAAAAAAAAAAAACCAAAAAACCACACTATCCTTTAGTATTTAAACTAAGTTTCAGGGTTTCAGGTCATAAAAGTTCTAAAAAACAAATAAACCATTAAGACAATTTTAAGAAACAGAATAAATGATATTAAAGCTGTGACATATATACACATGTAAATAATGTAACATTTATTGCATTTGTATGTTAAGGGATAATGTTTTTAAAGTCACTCAAGATAGGTACTTTTAAAAGAATGAACAAATTTAAATCATGGCTTTTATTAGAAATAAATATCGTGTGAGCATATTGACTTATTTCCTTTTCATGGTCAGCTTACAATAAGCTAAAGAGATATCTCTAATTATAATTTATAACTTGAAAGGCATTTTTCTTTAAAAACAGCAAACAGGAAATGTTTAAACTGTGTCAAAGCCTTTGATGAATCTTTACAACTGCTCATAAAAGCTCATCCTGCTTAAAATAATATTGATTTTTCATTTATTTTCCTAGATACTAGAAGATTTATGTTTCATCTGATCAGGATCAAAGCCTTCCCCCTCCTGATCACTGGAATTAAATCAGCAATGTCATTTTACATGTTTAAAAACTATGCTGCTAAAGCAAGATGCAAGAGCGTGGTAAAGCTGATGATAGAGACCTTAGAATAAAACCCCCTCAAGATTCCTGTCTCTCTCCCTCTACACATTTGCTGCAGAGCAGCTGTGCCTCACACAGATTCACATGAATGAAAATATTAAGGCGAGAAACCACCCACTTAGTTTATTTTCCATATGACTTTCCTGTAATTATTTTGTAAACTGTTCACACAACAATATATAAAAACATCTGCAAAAACAGGTAATTAATGTGTCAAGCCAAACTAATGCATTTTTATGGTGTCCATGCTTCGTCAACTGTAATTATAACTCTTTTTAAGCAAATGATGATGTGTTTGTTGCAATGTGCAAGTGGTTATTTTAGATGCTCTGTTTACTACTACTGCAAATAGAATATAAAAACTCTAAAGCTACTTTGTTGCACATATAAGCCTTCATCTACAAAAGCAGGCTGCTCCCTCATTTTCCAAAGGCTTTGCCTTTCGGGGAAGAGAGAGAAAAAAAAAAAAAAAAAAAAAAAAAAAGAACAGAACTTAAAATGAAAATTGGCTTTGGAAAGGCTGACCAGGCTACTCACTAACCAAAGTAACAGTAACCAGGATATTAAAACAGCAGCCAAAGATTTAAAATTTGTTATTTTTTATTTTTAAGGATGATTCAGCTATAATGTATTTACAGAAGATATGTGTTCCTTACAACATTCAGATAATCCTGAGAGTTTGATAGAAGCCTGCCACAAATATCAGAATTACAGTGCTACTGAGCTCATCTTTGACTTGCCTGCTTGCTTTCCCCATGGGCCGATGGTTCAAATGAAAAGTACAGAGAAGAAACTGTTCCTGCTGTATGTAAATAACAGTACCACCTGGGAAAGTAGCAATATTACAAAAGAGAGTTTTCTACCCACATTATCATGGCTCTTCAGAAGGGCATCTTCCAAAAATTAACTAACTTAATACTGAAGGGTTAAGTAACAGCTCAGTAAGCTGCTTATTCAACTGCCAGGTCAGCTATGATTGTATCACATAGGAAAATGATTTGTGTTGAAATGTTAACACCAAAAAGCTAATGAAAGGTGATCACATCCAATAAACACAGATCCGAACCACAGAGAAATGAGCGTGAGGAAGTGCTCTCCAGCTTGCCCTGCTGAGAGCTTAGTGGTAGGTTAACACTTCTCTGCCGACACCGCGTAGAATGAAGTCACATAGACTTAGCAGGGTGGCAAGAAAAAACGGCTCCGGCCATTGTTTGCCACTAACATATAGTGATATACAGTGTGGCAGTTCAGTAAATCACAGTTCGTGTGAGCCAGCCAGGGTGCTGCAGGAGCCCTTCCTTCCTCCCCTCGTGTGTGACGACCACCAGAGCGCCCCGGTGCCGCACAGGCTCCCCCAGGAAGGGCCACCTGGCCACGAGCACCTCACTGCATCCCCCATCTAACCAGCTGCTTCGCCTGGTCCCACATATTTCCACAGAGGAGACAAGACTAAAGTTGGCATGACTTCTCCCAACCCTCTGTAACCTCCTCATTCCCAGTCTTCCCGCTTTTCTCTCAGACTTACTAAAAATACACGTGGGCTGCCTTTGTCTAAGAACACATCAGAAGAGACGTGCTTCAGGAAGGCCTGTCCTCGGGCAGAGCGGGCTACAAGGAACTTGCCGGAGACTGCCTGTTGTGCTAACCCCAAACTCCATGCACTTAACAATTTAAACGGTAAAACTTTCTCTAAATACTGAAATCTTCAATGAAACATTTATAATTGCCAAATCTAATAGCTATAATACCATTTTTTATTTTTAAAAGTTTCTTTATCTTCTTCACAGTCTTCCTGCACATATCACCCAGCTGGATTGCGGAATTTTTCAAAGAATTGCTCTCTATAAAAATGCAAGGGAGTAAGCCTTAAAAGATTTATTTCTTCTCACAATGAAAAGAGGTTTAGCAGCACCTTCCTTATTAGTGGGTAGCCCAGCTGTTATTTTTGCCTAATTGGTTCAAGAGGACCTCTGTTCTTCTTAGGGCAAACACTTCTTACATCATGGGAAGCAGCCTCCTTTGTCCACAGTAGCCAAACAAAAGCTCGGGCACACGGCAAGGGACAATGCGACTCGAGCCCGCACAAATCTGTGACCACTCCGGGCACAGCTTTATAACCCCAGCGTTTCAGAAAAGGGAAGAGCCGCTGATTTAGGAATGAGCCCCCACAAACTTTGGCAGAAGAGTGGGCAAGCTTTTATTTTCAACCAATTACAGGAGCGAAACGCGGCAGATGCTGGGGTAGTTGCACACCTCAGGATCCTGGAAACAGCTTTCAGCAGCAGGTAGCACTTTGGAATGGTGAAATAAGCCTGCTAGCTGGTCACCTCTAGTACGCTGTATATTGTATCAGTGATTTATGTTGGGGTGGGAGCCAATTATGCTGTTAAAAAGACACCACAAATATTAAGAAATAACCCCAAGATTAAGATTATTGTGGTAATTTTTTTTTTTTTTTTTTTTTTGGAAGGAAGGAAGGAAGATCACTTCAAACAACAACTACCCACATATTTTGGAAGAGTCAAAAATGATTAAGATGCATGACATTCCTCACACCTATTCTTTCCTGCTTTTTGAAGACTCAGGACAATACTGAACTCTAGCAAGCAAGAAAAGCAACTCAAAGATGAAAAAGATGAGATGCTGAGGAACACATGTATGACTGTGGGGGCACCTATGTATCCTCCTTCTAACTTTTGAGTGTGTTTATAACAGTTATGTCTATATCTTTATACACTTGCTTCTTCATTGCAGGTTCCTCTAGACACATGCAGATACTCAATACCTGTGGAGTTAGCAACTCTGCATCCTGTAGCAAACCTAAGACTTAAGACTTTTATACCACCTACCTTAAAAAAAAAAAAAAAAAGAAAAAACCACACACACACAAACCACCAGCACAGCAGAGAGGAAATACATTGCCAAACTTCCCTGCAGTCTCCCTCTTTAACTAAGAGAACTAGTCTGACTGAGAATTAGCAGCCACAAACACTACTTGTTTCAGAGCAGAGGAAGGCCAGGCACACAGGCACCTACTGCTGAAGTTAGAAGTTACTTTGTTTGAAGAATGAAGTACTGCAAAAACAAAGAACAATGAGGGCGGGTAGCAACCATGAGATTGTCCTGATAGTTTCATGGTAGTACGGTAGTACTCATATCTCATATCTATATGAGATTTATATATATATATATATACACACACACACTAGCACAACATATATATATTAGTATTATCTATATAAGTATTAGCACAACTCATATGTCCTTTTTTATGCACCTTTATGGAGTACTGTGGGAAATACTATCTTTCCACTACTAAAAAGAAGAAAAAGGTCACTGATGGCCTGAAACTCTAAAACTGAAGAGCCAGCAGCAGGCCCTGAAGCGATCAAACCTATACTAGTCTTTCCACACAGGTCTGAAGTCAGAGAGGCTATTTTAAGATACAGGTGGGAAAAGACAGGGGGAAGACAGGAAGTCAAATTAGCAAAAACTGCTTAAAAAAATTCTGCATGCAGCATCATGCTCCTGTTGAATATCTATGCATTTTTTCCATTCCAGCTAATTCACCTACCCTACCCAGCTCATTTAATTTTACAGCCAGAGATTCCCATTTTCTCACCTATGGACAGAAGCTGCACTGTCAACTAGATCTGTCTCCTCTGGCCACACCATGTGCAGAAAGAAGGGCAGCAACCCCACCAGTGCCCTGCCGGGGGGCAGGAGCCCCGCACAGCAACAGATACGAAGCGCCCGATGCTCTCGGCTGCAGCTGCGCACGGCCGCGCGCAGGAAGAGACCTCTCAGAGGCCACAGAGCGCCTTGCACAAGCTCCTTAGCAGCAACATGGCAAGAAGCTGCTGTAACGACAGGCTCAAATACCTTGGAAAGGTCACATAAAAATCAAGCCAGTAACACTAGCTGCTCCTCCATGACATGGTAAACAGAATAGATGTTTTTTAAAGCCCATCTTGTCACATACTTATTTATTCCTTAACAGTCACATGTTAAGTACTGCAGAGTCATCTCTGCATCATTCATGACACACTGGCTTACAGTCATTACTACAGGTCACCTGTACATATACGGTAAGGCTCTAAGGCAGGCAGAAGATAACCCCAAAACAGCCCTTTATCGGTTTCTCTGCACACAGAAGTCTCTAAGTCTAAAGACTTTGCCTTGAATATTTATTTACATACCAGAACGTGGCTGTACTTGCATTTTAGTAGACTTCACCTTTACTAACAGATGCCATATTTTGCTGCTTCATTGTGATATACACTCAGTAATTTTGCATATGGAATGGCTTTACTCAGAGTAATTCATCCAACATCTATTCCGTGGGATGGATCTCATGGCACAAGCCTGTTCTGAAGCTCTCTACAGCGGCCTCGGAAGTCAATGCACATCAGTTATGAGCAGTTCATGGCCCACACTAACATGGGTTTTAGCATCACTGGCAGTACAGTGTGATTACATGACACATAAGCAAACTACAATATTTTAAACATCCTTTCTTAATCCAGTTGCTAGGTGATATATAAGCCCTCTCCAGACACCTAAGCTACTGAAACAGGGCCTACATTATCACAGCAGTGCAAGGCGCTGGAAGAGGGGCAGCACTGCATGGACAACCCAGTCCAAACGGGACTTGATGCACCAGCCGCTCCATGCACCCTGGCCCATGGAAACCCAGTGTCCTTAAGCTCACCAGCACAAACTTGAACACATAATATTAGCACAAAGTTCCTCATTTTGATTTAGCTGACATCCAGCCAGTGTGCCCTGACACCTCTTAAAGATCAAGTTTACCACTTCCTCAATAACACAGCTTTAAGGAGAGGTAACTGTTGGGTCTCCACAGACCTACAGAAGATACTGTTTAACTGTGTAACAGATTGCTACTCTCAGTGATAAACACTATCCAGAGGACCTAATTTAACAAGTGAAAGGAATACAGAGTAGCTATTTTGTTGCAACAGAAATAAGCTTCCTAAGCACCCTTCAACAAAGAAGCAAAGGTGCTTTCCACTCTGGGAGCCAGAAACACTCCTGAAACAGCCATAGCTCTTCCTCGCCTTTTCATGAAGCATCGTCTTTTTGGCACTCTCACAAGCATGCTCCTTTTTGTATTCCTGGCTCCATCACAGGTTCAAACCATACTCCACCGTAATCCCAGAAATTACATGGTTTGCTTTTGGTATGTCCAGAAATATCATCTAGATGTCCAAAGCATTCTCAGTATTTCATTGCATATGCATTTCTGGGTTAAAAGGCAAAGTCACTTTATTGAGCTTTCCATAACTCCGTAATTTTTGTTCCAGCTCTTTTTACTAGATAAACACTAAATAACATAAAGCAGCATGGAATTGAGATTTGCAGGCTGCTTCCAAAGATACTTCCAAAGACTGTTTCTTATCTAGAAGTCATAGATACCTAGTGCAAAAGATAGATACCTGGAAAAATACAGGTTGCAGCTGCTAAGCTGACTTAACAGACAGCACATTCTTCACTCAACAAGGTACATGTTGCCTAACTCAACCAAGCCATTAAAGAATCACTATTCACTGCACCCAGCTGCAGCCTCTATGAAAACAAAGGCTCCAAGTCTACAACAAGTTAAATGGATTATCTCCCTCCAGGTGTTAACACGTAACATGGAGCTTCGTATGTAACGGAATAGCAATTCATGCACGTTTGCTTTCTTAACCTTATGAATCAGATCCTGTACGTTTCTGCACAGCTTAGACTGACCATATTGCTGAAAGGTTCCTGACTCTCTTATGAAATGTTCCAGCCTCATCACATGCTGGGAGTTCCTAAAAACAGCAATACACCAGCTTTATCTATCCATTTATAACAAAGCTCATGTTGCCAGAAGAGTTGGAGGTAGGAAAAAAAAAAAAAAAAAAAGTGAGCAAGTGTGGATTCCTTCCTTTACTCTTTCCATAACTTCAGCCTCTCAGTCTGTTTTTTGTCTCCCCACAACATAACATAAATCGTGTTCGACACCAAAATGAGGGAAAGCACTAGCTTTGTATACAACACAGTTAGCTTTCAGACCAGAAGTTGGTGGTTTACTATCAATTAGTGTATTTTCCACCGCTGGGCCTGAAGCAAGACATTGACTTCAAAGTGCTGTCACATGTTAATAAAACCAAGGAACAACTGCAGTTGTGAACCAAAGTTTGTAACAGTTAATATATTTATCTTCTAGTACGTTTAAAAAGATGGAATATTTGAATTCCAGAAGGTTAAAGAATTGCCTCAGCACTTTCTAATTCACTATCCCACAGCCCATTACAGACCTGCTTTCCAAAAGCTCCGGTCTTGCACTCACTCTTACACTCAAACGCAAAAGGGGCAGCAGAATGGGTAGGTCGTCAGAGGAAAAAGGAAATGAGTGCAGTTGTTCCCTCTCCCTGGATACAAGGGAGATCTGTTATGAACAAAACTAAGAAACCTGCGTAACGGGCAGTTCAATGGCTCTGCTCCAAGGTCAAGAATTTGCTCTGCTCCTACCCAGTGCCAAACGTGTGACATGGAGTGCACAGAGAGAGCACAATTAGGTCTAAGACATTTATAGAGCAGATGTCCAGAGCCCAAGTTATACAACGGCCTCTCAACACACACAGCCTTTACGTCAACGCCTATCAGGCTTTTTGGCAGGACCGTAAACAGGGCATTAAGAGATTTAGCATTAAAGCACTACAAGAGGTAATAGAAGAAAATACACAGGCAGTTCGCACATGTATATATTTAACAGCACCAGATTTCTGAGAGCATATAGACAGAAATGCAAACCAAGCCAAGACAGATGCTCCCTTGTTGTGAGTGAATGCAACACGTCGCCTTCTCCACATAAGTGCCACCAGCTAAGAAAGTTATCAAAAATGAGACAGCCCTGAATACTCCGACTGCCTTTTCGGAAGCCAGCTACCTCAAACTAAAGAACACAAGTCTATAGAGTTGCAGTAATAAATTTACTCATACACCATTTTCATAAGCCAGACTTAAGGAATAAAAAGATCTCCTTGAAGCAAGCAAAAACAAGTGGCTGGCAAAAAAGCTCATCTGAGATAAGTACAAAGCCCTTCCAAGTTGGTTACATTCCAGAGGTAATTCTGAGAGAAGTTTCAAACAGACAACTGATGATGATTCTTCCAGGTACCTCGGCTACATTTTCTGAGTTCAATTTTTTAGTGTCTATTTCTATTTTCTTGGTGCCACCATGTGGCAAAAATTTGTATTGCCATTTTACATGCAAAAGCCACTTTCACTCCATTCTATATATGAGTAAGATAAAACACTAACACCTGAAAGTGAAACATGGTGTACCTTGTATATACCTACACATAAATGAGCCAATTTACACAAAATAGGCTGCAATTGTCAGTTACATGTAAGACCAGAAACATGTTTTAACAATTGTCTCATCCTTATCTTTGAAACAGGCATATTTGTGTGAAATCTATAACTAGGTGTGTTTAATTAGCTACAGCGATTAATTTAAGGCTTTTTATTACACAGTCTATTGAATATTTAGGCTTCAACATTAAACATGATTTAAAAAGTGACACAGAGTAATTTAAAAGTGACACAAACATCTATAAGCGGTAGAAGTCATGAATAACTAGCAAGCATTCATGGTTCAGTAAGGTGTTTGAATCGGCCTGCTCACTAGGAAGAGGACACCAGAATCTCCCTGCCAGCTTGCAGAAGCTCTGGAAATAATAGGACACAAGAAGAATTGGATCTACCCAAAACCAGGGGAAGTGCCCAGCAGAGGATGGACCACCCATTTCTTTTTCACTTCCACAGCCACACATAGAGAAAAGAGCTGACTTATACACAGGCTAGTTTCTATTTTCCCAAGGGATAAGATGCCAGATGAAAAGCCATTCAGTTTAATTATTTCCTCCCTTGTGTTGTAAGGCTGAAATGCGACGTACTACCCATAATTTGCGGGTGCCAGCTACACATCTCTCCATCCACAGAGGAAGCCCTATCTCTACAGGTACCTCAACCACAAATTTGTGATAAACTCCCACTGTACCATCTAAGCAGCATCAGGGAAAAAAAAAAAAAAAAACAGGGCAGAGTATTTGTCACACATTTCTGAGACTCCTTGATATTTTGCATGTGAGATAGCAGGATGAGTAGCTAGTCAATGAAGCAAGAGTCCTCACAGAAAAGGCTCACAATTGCAACTGAAGGGCTCCACTCACCCTAGTTTAATGAGTCACGATGCATCAGCTGAGCCAGTCACTTACCACACATGCAGGTGTAGCCTTTCACAGCTGCAAGGTAACATATTAGCATAAGGACTATCACAGGTTCAAAACCAACACGCTTACAGAAGGTCTGCCAACACATTCAACATCAAGAGTGAAAAGCACATTGGTAACATGGACAAGGAAAGATGGGCTACTAATAAAAAGCTACAAGCACCAACCAGCAACCTTACTGATATCACCAGGACTTGCAAAGAAAGAGGTGGGTTTTCTTTTACAAAATGTAAAGACACAGTATAAGCAAAGGCTGTGAACATTTGCTTGGCCCACACCTCATTTCTATCCACTACTCTTCACCAGCCCCTGTTAAATCAGCTCAGCAGGTAACTTCAATCCCTAGAACCGCTCAGCATGTCTGCCATGCAGAGGCCTCTGCTACGGGACATGCCTGGGTGTGTTAGCTCTGAAGCTCAGGCATTATGCTGCTCTAGAGCTATGTGCTACATACTGTCAAATGCAGCCAGTGTTCTAACCCTACCTGCTTCAGTTGTGCAGGACACAATACACAGACATCGAGCTCGCTACGGGAAAGAACAAACCCTTTCCTGTGCTCATTACTTCTGACTCTTGAGAATCTAGAGTGATAGTTGCATTTATTTGTATTTTGTCCAAGAAGAGCTTAGAAGGTGAAAGAGGAAGAAGGAGAGAAAAAAAAAAAAAAAAAAAAAAAAAGTTCCCCAACTAACAAAGACTAAGAAGAATCCACAGGAGTTTGCATGGAGTTGCATCCACTAAGTTAACAGCAGCTTTTGCAGACATATACTGGCATACCAGAGAGTTCGGGGGATTTTTTTGTTTGATTGTTTTTAATACCCTGTTCTCCTAAAGCAGTGAAGCAGTGCGGAGATGTAAGTTTGTGTATGTCTTCTAGCTAGAAAAAAAAAATAGGTCAGTGGAAGATGCAGGAATCTGGGAGCCAAAAATAGTTCTAATTCTGCTGTGATGGGAAAGTTAACCTGAGTCTGCCTCTTCCCATGCGTAAAATGGGGATAATTAATCCTCACTTAACCATGTAAATTAAATAATGTTTCAACAGTGCTGCAAGTGCCACATATTAATTAATGCCTAGGTAATAAAAAGGGAAGGAGAGAGGGAGGAGAAAAACAGTAGTGCTCTGCTACTTACCAATAAGTCTGAGGTTATGCTGCAATTTTAAGAGAGGAGTTGCCTGGCACTGAGAGGATGAGCCCTTAAGTTACCATTCAGTCTTACAGAGAAAGATTTCTCTCGCACACATATGCACAGCAGCAATCAAGTACATGAAAGCCAAGCACACAACATTCTGCCTGTCACATCATTTCTGTGCAACACAGTAAGCAGACGCTAACTGAGGAAATGCCATAACCAGATACTCATAACCAAAGACAAGGCAAACACAGTGAGAAGATGCATACCTTGAACCCCCTCCAGAAGCAGATCAACCCCCTTTCTATAAAAGCTGAAGGCAGTTTCATAATCTTCCTCCTCTTCCTTCTTCAAGGCCAGTTTTATCAATTCTCCTGCTTTCTCTAAGTAATCTTGTTTGCCAGGCTTGGGTTTTAGGCTTCCAGTGAACAAGCCATGGCTCTCCCTCTCGCCTTCAGTCTTGCTCCACTCCTGCTCAGATGCCACCATGCTTTGTGCTGGGGACTCGGAGAGAACACCAACCCCGAAGGCTCTAGTGGGGGAACTTTGGTTGGATGCCATTCCATCCTCCAATTCAGCAAGAGAGTCTACATCAACTGTCAGAGAGATCAGGTCACTGTCACTGGAGAGTCCTGGAAGTGTAAATCAGAAGAACATCTATTACTCTCAATTTCTTACTTACCATAACAGTCTCCAAAATTCTTCATTACAACACCAGCTCCAATTCAAACTGTAAGCCTAAAGATTTTAACTTTCTTTTTTGAGCTTCCTGAGATTTTGCATTGGATTTCCCTGTATGCAAGTCTGTCTTAGCAATCCAGTTTCTGAGAACTTAAAGATGCACTGTTTTCAAAGTTAGCGACAAAATCCCCCAACCTGGCCCTCAGTCTAACATTAGAAATAAAAGGACAAACAACTACCATATTAAACTTCGAAGGCCACTTACTAATGGGTTCCAGGAAATTATGAGCCTCCCTGGGTGGGTACTCTTAAAAAAGAGAATTGGCAGGAGTCAAATTACTATCACAAGAATCTCAACATCCTGTTTTACAGTCAGCTTACTAGTCAGTAAGGCACAGCATCACAAAAATATTGCATTAGGAGCTAGAATTCACACAGCAGTTACTGTTCACATGCATCATGATCACATAATTCAAGGCTACTCACAGCTACTGCGTATAGCTTACTTCATTGTTAACACATGGTAAAAAGAATTATCTCAAGTTTCAGTGAAAGACATGAGCTAACACATTTTATTTTGCATTTTCCATACACTGAGAGCACACACACTTATTGCAAGCTGGCAGTCCTAAAACCACAACAATTTGGCAGTGATATTTTTGCATAAGTAGCAGAAAAGGCATTTCACATCTACACCATTTCATTCAGTAAGGATTAGCATCCACAAAGAGTGTTCACACATAATTATGGCTTTATAATAATCTAAATGCTACAAGTGTAATGGAAGCAATGCTTAGATCTCACCTCCACATTCCGATTGGCTGGTAAGTGTCACATCATCAAGACCACTTAAATCCTTCCGAACTGAAAAGAACAAGAATGACTAAAATGTTTCTGACATCCTTTAGCACAACAGAATAGCTGTTCAATTAGCATCAAAATAAAAGGACATGACTACAGGTAAAAATACATAACACTAATCTCCCCTCAGACTAGCTGTCAGAGATCTTAATTTTGGTATCAAATCATTACAATTGTAACAGTTCTATTAGACTTGTCAGTTCTTCTTGCTTTAGATGATAAAAGCAAAACACATATCCTATCAACTTACCCAAATTCAACAGCAGTAACATTTTAAAATGTGTCTCTTACCGTTCTGATATTTAAAACTAAGGAGACTTAAAACAGGAGAACCTGGAAAGTTGGGACCAACACCTACACACCAAGAAAAAAATGCCAGCTTTCAGCCTCAGAAATGTCATTCCAGGGTAGTATCCTGCAGGAGACATATGGAATGAGCCATGAATTTGGCAGTGCCACCTGGATACCAAGTAGCAGCTTGTCTTAGCACCTTGGCACATGGACCCAATGAAGCAATAAACAAGCAGGCAACAAGGTTAAGACATTTAGCTGTTTGCATATAGAGTAAGGAAATTTTGAGCTAAAACCTGCTGTAGGATTTCTTCTGTATTACCAGTTGAGTCAAGAGGTTATTCACATTATCAGCTAAAGCACCCTGACTTATCTTCAAATTGTATGCGGCAATCGCAAGGAGCTAACTTAAAGATTCAAACTACACTTTTGATTTTGCAACTCTAGAGGTAAATGGGTTTTGCAATTCATGAAAGAGGAGAAAGAAGGCATGCATCTTTCCACCAAGTGCAACAGAAACATCACTTCTCTAAAGCTAACAGCTTCTTTAAGGTGAGAAAGAGGAAAAGGAGACAAGGAGGAGAACAGATGGGCAGCTGCTGACTTTCTATGAAAAAAAGGGACAGTGACATTTAGTGACACAACATTATTTGACAGGAGGGGAGAAGATGAACAGAAGATGATGCCCCTGATCATTTCAGGAGAGGAATACCAGGCCATGCTGAGAAAAAATACTGAGAATATAACTGCCTGTGCAGCATTCAGCCCTGCAAGAAGGAAGGCAACCTCATAACAGAAAGTTAGGGGGAAAACAGGTGTATTAATGATGAGTTGTATGCCTGTCCAATTTAGGGACACAAACACTGAATTTTGATGCTGAAGACTCAGTTTACAAACTATGGTTTAGAGAAGTCAGATGATTTTGTTCAGAAAAGAAAAATTGCTAGTTAGGGACTCTATGGGTAGAAGTACAACTGCCTGAGCACCTAGATAGAACAATTAAATGGAAGAGGCAGGGGGCTGTGCTGGCCACCCATGCTAGGAACACATCTACAATAGACTTAGATAGACTCAAGTTCCCTTATCTATGGTCCAAACTCACATTTGCTCCATTCCATCTTGACATGGACCTGTATGAACACACCTAGCATGGCCCAGAGCCTGAGCTAATAAACTCTGTTGAGGGACTGGGTGTAAAGCTCAGGTCTAGCACCAGAGCCACAGAGCTTCCAACCCACCTGAAGGCTAGAACAAGTCTCACAGTTGTTGCAAGATGCCTTACAAAAGGCCACAGGGACACCAACTACCATTAATATGCACACTTTCTGTTGGCAATCTCTGGGAAGAACAGGTAAAAGTGAGAAAATGCTACAAAGCCTTGCAAGCCGATTCCAGCTTGAGCTAAGCAATGGTCTCGATACTGCTTGGCAAGAGAGCTTGGAGGAACAGTGCCCATGTGGAGGCCTTTGAATGCCCACAAAAACTAACAAAGTGAACTGGAGGACAACTAACTACAGTGATCAGACTTGGAAAAATTAAATGTAGGTAGGATAATTTCAAGGAAGGAGGCCAGAGATGTTAGAACCAAGTACTGCCACTGCCATCTAGAGGACTTAACATAGCTGTTTCCTTCTCTCCCTAGTTACCTCCAGATGTGGTTTTGAACACGTGGAAACAACACAGATTTTAGAAAGAACTCCACAAAAGTCGCATGCAGCATCTGGAAATCCTGTGTACATAGTTGCTGTGAATATCCCCCAAAATCACTCTAGTCAGTTCAGAGAAAGTTTATTTTTCCACTTTATAGGATGTTGAAGAAACAAAAGCTTCTCACATAAAGGTAATGGTTTTCTCCTCCTAAAAACAAGGCCATTGTGACTGAAGAACACACTTAACTTCTGCAAGCAAGTTTATATAATGACGAAGTGTAAAATGGATGCTTTACCAAAACGTAAAATCTTTAATTTCACAAAAATAGTGCTCCTTTAAGCTCTATATATGACAACTATTCTCTGCAATTAACCCTCTGTCTTAGTTTCTTCACAAAAAGACAAAAGACTGTGGGTATATTCCCTCAAGAACACCCTACAAGTTACTGGAAAAGAGAGTGCAAAGCAGACGAGACTATGTGTATTTAAACTGGAAGGTTCAATTCACAGTGGGACCAAGAGGAGTTCATTTTGAGAGACAGAGCACTAGGATTTCTAAAGCACACCAGACAAACTCCCAGAAAGCAAACTGTTAAAAGTGGGGCAGGGAGGCAGACAGAACTTTGCAGAGCCCAACTTCTCCCTTCTAATCCTAGTTCTGGCATTTCTGTCAAATACAAAGCAAAGAGAAGCTGGATGCTAGTGTTCCTACAAGTATGGCACTAGCCATTCAAGCACTGCTTTAAACCAAATAAAGCTAGAAGGTTACATNAAAAAAAAAAAAAAAAAAAAAAAAAAAAAAAAAAAGGAGAGCAAACCTTCAGAGCTGCAGTCGGACAGGTTGTCAGTCAGGGAATCGGACAGAGGCTCAACAGGACCAATTAGTTCAGAACCGTCATGTACTTCCCCACCCTGAAAAGAAAGAAGAAGAGGAAATAAATTTCTATAATTAGGTGCTGCTGCTGAAATAGTTTCTTGCAGATTTCTAGGGGTGAAATAAAACCTGACTGAATCCTTCTAACCTAACTACATACATTTTAAGTCATATCATTCACAGTGTGCCTCCTCTCAGAACAGGAACAAATACATGAGAAACTACTTAAATGCTTTCTAAAAATTTCTGCTTGACCTCTGAAGTGCCAATTTCCCATACAAATACATTAGAACCTGCACCATACCCAAGGTAGTGTCACAAACAGGCCATCCTGACCTGTCCTGAACTAGTTCAGCATGCTTTCACATTAGTCAGCCCATCTTTCTTGGGTCAATAAATGCAGATACACATAACATGCACTCCAGTATTATTTAATACTCAGCGTCCAAGTCTACCTTCCTCTGGCTATTTGTATAAAGAAAATCTGAAAAACAGGAAAATCACCAGTGAGTAGAGCTGAGGGAAACTAGCTGAGCTGATACAAACAGAATAGCAATAAAAAACAAAGCCTTTCCCACCAAAAAATGTGAAATAACACAAGGTAATAAAAAGAGCCTAAGTTTTGACACAAGAACAATTCTTCTTGTAGACACACCTAACTCCTCTTTAAAAAGAAAAAAAAAACTATTTTATTCGTTACTTTGTAAGTACAAAAGGCCCTATGAGAAGCCTAAATCTTTTATTTTTGTTAAGCAAATAATGATGTTTGTTCAGAAGTCTTTCCCCAAAATAACAGAAATATTTTCAAATAAAAGTGCCTCAAAGATAGTACAGTAAAATTCCTGATCTAAAATATGCTCTGGAGAATGGTTCCTTGTCACTGTTCGAGCAGCACTTGTTTCATTAGTTATATGCCAAGTTTGCTGTTATGGATCTCAATCCATAATAACAGACCAGAAGAAAACAGTCTAGCTAATAGTCCTGCTTTTGATTATAAACATCTAGATAAAATACAGAAATAACTACAGTATGTTTATTACACTTCCCAATAGAATATTTGGATTTAACATCTTTTTTTTTCCTCATCATTCAGTAAGTAAAAATTCTAAGCCCCTGCTCTTGAACTTCCTACAACACTTCTTCGTTTGTGGAGGTATGGCACCCAATCAGCCACAGGCACTGCACATTTTATGAAGTAAAGCAGAATCAGCATTGCACTTGAATGGCACTATAAGGAGCACATACTTCTGCAAATACTAACAAACCTTAAAAAACTCTTCAAGTTGTTTGCTATTATAGAGAGCAGGGATGTTAGCGGAAAACTGCAACAGATCTTCAGCGCATTGCCTTCTCTCTTCAATCACAGTTTCATCAAATCGCCCTGGAACAGACGCATAGATTGACAATTTTAGAAATAGCTACACATTTATTCTGCAACAGCAACAACAGAAACCAAGACAAAAGCCATCTTCTGTGGACAATGCCCTGAATCTATGAAAGTCACTCCACTGCTTCAGGAGAACACGGCAAGTCTTTGCACTCCTATTCTCAGTTGCCCCTAGAGTCCTGTCTTCTGCAGTCCACTCAGATGATGAAAACTGGCAGCTGCAACAAGAATCCTTAGCACTCTCATCGTAAGAATATGTGAGGCAACACTCTTGATTAGCCTAGAGACACTAACGGATGTCCAGGGTTAATAACAGTAAGCGATACGTGCACAATTTGACAATGTGCCAGTCAGTGTCGGCCTTGATTATGGCCCAAATCCTGCTAGGAGCTCAGCATTCTTCATGTTTTCTCAAGAACCCCACACGATGGGAGCAGATAGAAAAGGAAGTGCTGTAAAAAGCTCCCAGATTGATAGTCCTCTCCAAGGTCCCTTTTATGGGGACAAACTGTAGGGGAGCCGATGAATGGAAACAGGTTGCCCCTGATGAAGCCCTGCTACTGAAGCTCTCCTCCAAAATATACCCGCACGAGCAGAATCTCATCTTCTCCTAGATTCAAGAGGTAATTGGAGCTAGGAGGTAGTCCCATTACCAAAACATATGATCCTTCACTTTTCCCTACCACCCACTCAAGACATTCCCATTAGAAAAAGATATTTAAAGAACAATCCCATAGTTCACTTCAGAGATTCCCTCCTCGGGAGAAAGAACTCTTGGACTATTACCTTAAAAATCACATTCTTCACAATTGCACACAACTTCTTTTAGCTTTTCATATCAACACCGCTTTGTTGTTGAAATAGTTACTAGTTTACCAAAAGAAAAGGGCAGAGGTTAACAGTAATAATTGGAAGAGAATAGAAGAGAGAGTTGAAACAGCCATATAGAGAAAAAAAGAGCTGAGAAGACAAGCTCAAGAATCAATATTGCTTTAACAGCATGATGACAAAAATAAGAACCACCTGTGATAGCTCTGTGGCATTAACTTTGAAGACGACAAAAGGTACATTGAATACAGAAGCAAAATTCATTTACACTCAGAGCAAACAAAAAAATAATCCCAGAAGAAAGCATCAAAGTGGGATTCTTTCCAGAAACTCTTTAAGTAAATATGTCCCTCCTACACCTGCTACCACAAAAAGAAAATAAGCTAGAAAGACACATACATACCTACAAGGAAGATCAAAAACTGAAGCTTTGGGGGGTTATTTCTTCCATGAAGGAAGAAAGAGAAGTTGCTGGATTAATTTTCAGCTGGATCAGTTCTGTGATGTGTCCACTATGCTCATTCAGCTGCATAAATGTTAGTAGCCGTTAATAAAAACAGAAAATAAAACTAAAAAAGGCAGCACTAGCGTGATCAGTGGCAGTACAGGAATCAGGCCATGTTAAACCCTTCAAACTACCTATGTCTTGAAAGCAACACTGAGTGTGCTATGACTTTTGTTCCATCCTAAGCAAAACTTGAGAGCACCAAAAACAAAAACCCACCCACAAACACATGCTCAGCAAAGTGCAGTAACATAAACTGGTTACATGACTCTACCAAACAAACACTGACCCTGACGCACATTGGTTACAAAAACGCAAGTGCCCAACAAGGTCAGAAATCCACAACTTTTGAAAAAAAAATAAAATAAAAAATAAAAAAGTAAACCTGCACTTATTTTTCCTGCTTTCCCAGAGAGTTCCCTCTCTCCCAAAATTCTAGAAACACACCTCCTCTTCCACACCTTCCCAGGACTCGCACTGGGCCCAACAGAACTTTTCCTGGTGCCAACAGGCCAGGCAGCAGCAGAGAGCCCAGGGCAGAGCTGGTCCTGCTGGGGCACCTCAGCCAGGGCTCTCCCCTCATTCTGCTGCCACTTCCCTGACTCCGCAGAATTGCATTGGAGGTACCGGTCGTCTTAAATTTTGCTGAAATTAGCCAAAGGGTTCGAAAATCTGGCAGCACAATTACATAAGGCTAATGTCTCAGGAAGCTGAGCACAAAAAAATGAAAATATGAACAGAGCCATTAAAAATATTAGTCACTGTCACATTTTCCAGCTCATCAGCCTCACCACACACTATTGGGACAACCAGTTGCAGGACTCAGGATAAGAAAAGGAAATCTAGTGTGACACGAGTTTGCTCATAGACCACCTGACATCTCACAGGCAGCTTCAGACCCAGCCATTCCCCCCTTCCTCCCCCACATTTTTTTCCTCCTCCCTTTCTCTATATTTTCAGGCAAGATCAAACTTCTGAACACTTCGAAAATCTCACCAAGAAGGGAGAGGCTAATCAAAGGTATTTAGACGCCTCGCTGATATTTCAAACATTTCTACCATAGTCTTTCCAGATCTAAATCAGTGTTATTTCTGCTTTTCTTTACATTTCTTGGCCAAATGAAAGTGTCATTGCTGGAATCATGCTTTTCTGGGGCTTCGAGAAGTGCCAAGCAAGATCATTGCACATAAAAAATGCACTAGCAAGATTAAGCTATTCCTCCAGCAACGATTTGTTGATAACTTCTTACAGACATTGGATTCTCTTTGCAGGCACATACATTTGGTTTCACATTGCTCTTTCTGAAACAGATTTAAAAAAAAAAAAAAAAAAAAACACACACACACTCAACACTGAGCAAGGTTTCTGCTCATTTTTCAGAGCACTTCCAACAATACAGGTCAGTTTATTCTTTAAGAAGATGTTAAAGAAGATGTTACTTTATTTGATACCTTCAAGTCCAAACAGTATCTTTTTCTGAGGTTTATAACACGAACGCTCTTTCTAACTCACTGCAAGCTAAAGTTGTAATCTAAAATTCAGTATCTGTAGGATTCTTTTTAAATAGACCCAAAAAGGGGAGGAGTACTTTGTATAACAGAGTACATTGGTATAGTTGTTAAAAATCCTAAGAAATGCTGAAAAGAGATTTGGGGAAAATACAGTGTATAACCAACATACGGTACACTTGGATAGCCCAATAAAATATTCTGAAAATACTAAAAAATTATTTTGATGCATATTAGGGAATGAAAATAATCGCTTCCCAGAAATAGATTACAGCTTCATAACAATACAGAGAAGTTTTAACAGCTGGATCTGTTATCTCCATTTTAAATTCCCATGCTCCAGGTCATTATTTTTCTTCCCCATATGATGGGTGGAAAAGGACCTAGC
Source organism: Nothocercus julius (assembly GCA_013398735.1). Lineage (NCBI taxonomy): Eukaryota > Metazoa > Chordata > Aves > Tinamiformes > Tinamidae > Nothocercus > Nothocercus julius. Next base: position 3,500,958 of record VZSV01000012.1, read on the forward strand.
AAAGCACAGCAAAAACAAAATGATTTCTTCCCTCCCTCCCACCATCAACAAATTTCGTTCTTTGATGCCAGCAGCTCCATTTTAACAGAATAAAATACATGCACTTGCACATTCATTGCTTTCAAAACTTGTGCTGCAAAACATGCAATACAAACAGTCCAGTTCTACAGATGCAACAAATGTATTTTTGCATCCAACACAGAAGTGCATCATGACTCACTCAGCTTCAAACACTTCTCAATTCTCCACACCACCTCCAAACACCCTCAAATGCTGCACTTGAGATTCTGTTCAGGTTAATACCTTTTGTGCCAACAGAAAATGAGTTTGACTCACAATCAGCAATGCTGACTTGTAAAATGTATTTACCACAAAACAATATGTATATGTTAAAGCATGTACATTAAAAAAATAAAACCAGCAGACTGCCAGGAACTACTGGTGGTACTATTAAGTAGCTAAGTTACAAACTGCTACAAGCCAGACATCACTGCACCAGAGACACTGCAGAAATGCTCTATTAAAGCAACGTGAAAGCAAAAGATTTTAACAGAGACTGATCTTGAAGTTCATCATTAGCCTGAGATCTACATTAACTGAGACAAACTAAATGTCAGAAAATCAAAATACTCTGTATTAAGATTAATTTGTAAATGTATTAAGATTACATTTTGTCTTCTAGTACAAAAATTAGGACATATCTAAAGATAAAAGCCTTAAATGGAAATAAAACATACAGCAGCTATTAAGTATAAGAAAGAGACAAAAGGATAATAAAATTTTACACTTCAATAAGAAGGATATCTTTTAACTTCAAGAAAAGAATCAGATGTTTTCAATCCTTTCATCTACATATGAAGCATTTTTAAGCTCATTTCTACATTACCTCCTCTTTCCTGCATTCTTCTGCGGCTCTTCTCTTCATTCAAATGTAGCGGGCTTGGGGTTTTGTTTTTTTTTTTTTTTTTCTCTTCAAAGAGCTTTTTGTCAATAGCTACATTGAATTGTTCTGTAGATTTCCTTCTGTAACTGTGTACATTGCAGTCACTTTGTTCACCCCATACAATAGAAGAAGCATGTCTTTCAGAATGGATTTCACCCACAGTTCTTCCCTTGCTTATAGAGTTTGTGCAAAAACAGCTAGCAGGAGACTTGCATTTCTGTCAATTTAATTTTTTTTAAGAAATTAGAAGTCAGGTGCTATCTTGCACTCTGTTTTTTTCTTTTATTCGTCCCTCCCCTATGAATACCTACTGTACCTTCCACCTGAATTTAAATTATCATCTGCAAATATCAGCTTTGTAAATGACTTGTCCAGTGAACACACTGCTCTCTAAATCAGATTTAAAACCATCAGGATCACATCAATAAAACATTCCTATTTAACCATTAGTGCACAAGTTCTGATACAGCACTAAAGCTTGCTCCACTTTAACTTTACCAATAAGTAAAAATAAAGAGACATAAAAATCTGATACCCTTTAACCTAGTGTGAAAGACAGCTCTCCATGAGAGCCATGGAACAAACCTCACACCTTAGCTTCTTTGCCCCTCACTTAGCCTGTTCTTACATGAAACAACTAAGTCAGAAACAGCCCCAAAGCTCAGCTTGGAGTTGGGTTACAAACTAACTACAGCATTGTTTGTGTTAGTATATATTTTAAAACTGCTGCTGCTGCTGTTTAAGTGCTGTAGTCCTTAGAATTAAATATAATACCCTCAAGCAGCAAAAACAAGGCAGTAACCGGCCAGGAATCTTCAAGGAGGGGAAAGGCTTGTGCTTTCCAGGCTGAGGTCATGCCGGTCAGGGAGTTTGTTTTGCCAGCTTCTCCGGAGAAGGCACCAAAGGCAAAGCAGGGCTGCCAGCAATGCCACAGGAGCACCGCACCCCTGCGCAGCGGCACAAGGCAGGCACACGAAGCAGGAGGACGAGTGATCGCTCAACAACCTCAATTTGGGCACTTTCCACACTGACAGGCGTAACCTTGTAACGTCCATTTATTTCAACGTAACGGCCAAATGCACTAGGAGGCAGAGGAGAGAGAAACGCAACAATGCCAAAAAATGAAAGTCAATGAGTACGGCAGTTCTGCAGGTAAACTTTTAAGGAAGAATTCAAATTTGCAGTCCTCTTGCACACACGTAGGCCTTCTTGAAGCAGTCAGAGCTTTTGGACAAGACCTAGGTTAGATCATGCCCAAACACTACAGAGACTACCAAAAAAACCCCAGGGATATTTATTACGGCCGGTACCCTGTGCATCACTTAGCAATCCTTTCAGTGCAGCTCTGCTAGAAAGCAGAGAGAGCAGTTTCCCACAAGATATGTGTGTGTCCTGCCAGTGCACATAACTCCCTGCTCGTCACAACTCGCATCTGTAGCCAACCTTGTCAGTGGGAATGAGATCCAAGGAGTACTGCTACACTTGGAGCTCAGGATTATGTGGTTTCTAACAGATGAATACACAGGGTGACTAGGAGGGGAAGGAAGGAATCTCTCCTCCTCCTCCACTCCCTCCAACCCCAAAATATAAAATTAAAAAAAAATAAAATTAAAAAGAAAGGCCAGGAAAAGAGACAGAGGACTAGTGTGAAGATTTCCACTCACTGCATGCCTCCACTTTCCAAGTGAAATACCCACACACTCTTAATAAATTCCTTGTTAAGGCTGGGGCAACAGACTTGTACTATTACTGACATTTTGCTATTAGTTCTCAAGCTTGTTAGGAGGCACCGGAGAGTGTTAAGGCATGTGGAAGCACAGGGAGCAGGTACAGCTTGAACCACCATTGACTAAACATCTTCTCCATAGCTATTTGACACCCAGGTGTAGCACAGTGTGGATTGTCACCACTTTGAATGGTGACAATGGTGAATGTCAGCAGACTAAGAGAACAACTAAGCAAAATGGCCTGATCTTTTGTTATAAACCAGCAGAAGAAAAAGGGGGCTTATTCAACTCAAAGGGCAAGGTGAAACCTTAGTCTACAACTACTTTTGTAACTGTAGCACTGTGGAGAGGATATAGGACATATATACATATCAATAAATATCTTGCACTAATAAGTCTAAAACAAAAGCAGCAGCAGAACATAACCAGTCCTGTCAAAGTTTCATCAAGCTATGACATCAGCGCATCTACAGTAGAGACATTTAGGACAAAGCAAAAGGTTGAGTACTAAAAACACAGAGAAGAATTGCACGCAGCAGCAAAACAAGATGTACTTTACTTATAGGTATTGGAGTTATCAAAGAATATCAGCAATTCAGGAAGAAACTATGCTTACCAAATAATATTGCTTTGGCAAAAGGGGGAAATAGTTCCGTATGTCTGCATAGATTTTTATGAATTTGCCAGAGATCTTTGTGCAGTTTCTTAAAGTCACTGTATCTCTTCCAAACAACTATCTGAAGCAGAGAATGGTGAAAAAATGTATATTAGTGAGATTCATTGCTCATATTTAAGATACACCAAAAACACATTTTTCTAAGCAAATCAGATTACTACCTTTCAGCAAATATTTTTTTAACACTTAAACATATAATCTGAACTGCCAAGTTTAACCATCATAGACAGTAATATAGGTTCATAGTATGTCCACAAACTCCATTTTGCCTAACAAAACTATGGTGTATAGAAAACATTGCATAAAAGCTGAAAGAAATACCAGCCACACTGCCATCCAGAGCATTACGGGGAATCAGAAAGAAAGAGGGGAAAAAAAAGCAGGATAAAAGTGCTTCACTATCCAACACTCATTACGAGCTGTGCTCCACGCAGCTGCAGATACGGAGGGAGAAAAAAAAACAGAAAAAGACAAAACAGCAGTAATGAAATCAACACAATTAAATGATACTTACGGACAGAGCATTATAAAACACACAGAACAACAATTTAGCCTGTGTTTATGAAAAATGTTAATCATGTGCAAGTACAATTCAAAATGGCTGAGGACTAATAACATTGACAAAAACTAAATACATTTATTTTGTAATGCAGACAAAAATCTTCAACTTGAATGCAATGAGATCATTAGTTCATTACATGAGACATAAAAACTTTCCTTATCTGTTCTGATAAGAGAGAAGTCATCACTCAGCCAGGCATCAGTCTTACCCTTCCTTCCGTCTCATTCTTTTCTTCTTAACTCTTCTTATTTTTCTTGTTCCTTCCGTCTCATTCTTTTCTTCTTAACTCTTCTTATTTTTCTTGTTCCTTCCGTCTCATTCTTTTCTTCTTAACTCTTCTTATTTTTCTTGTTCCTTCCGTCTCATTCTTTGTATTTTAAAATTCAAGGAAAAAGAAGAACCCCTTAGGAAAATCAGGCCTGGGAGAGAACTGAGCAACTAAACTGGCACTTCAGTGCTATTAAGTTTGTTTTCAGGTTTAAAAAACTGGGCACAACTGTATCCATCTTATAAATGCAGCCATCTGGAAACCAGCTGCCCTGATTCAGTTCCATCTCACCAAGGACTCAGTTGCAACTAGTACCTGGTAGAGTTCAACAGACAAGGCAACAGAAACAGCAATCTCTCAAAAAGGCAGCTAGTGATTTTGTTATCAGAAATAACTGATGATTTTTCAGTGCTGCACTCCTACCTGATCAATTTGCAGAAGGTAGATGATTAGCATTTCTTGAGCAATACACATGCAAGACAAGATTGCTCAAGATTGCAAAGTTTCAAACCATCAACTTACTGTACTGTCAGTACTGGGGGATAATGTGAAGAGCTGCCAAAAAAATAGAAGCATAATACACTATTTCACTAAATAAGTATTATTTCTGCTGCTGCAGGTGACTTACCAACTGCCAAGGGGAGAAAACAAATACCCATAAACAGCTTGCAAAGCGAATGAATCAAATTGATCATATAACTTTCTCAGAAGCTTATGAAAATCATGCCTTTGCATGCACATAGCCCAGCAAAGCTCAGCAAAGCTAGCCAAGTTCCCACTCTAGTGGGATCTCATTAAGAATCAGATTTGGAGGAAGGACACCCTGTACTTTGATGCCAAGGAAGCGCAGCAAGCATATCATAAAACATACGTTAGACTCATAACACAATAGGCTGCTTGTCGTGGCTAGAACTAGTAGATGTCTATTAATGCATTGACCCCTCCATTGCACAATGAACAACCATTTCTCTTCCATGGGTGCGTACAGAAAAAACTACTTACTGCAACCTTTATTGCAAGATAGGTACAGTTGTTACACAAACCCTGTTGTCACCATCCACCCCAAAAGCAAGGGAATTAAAATGAAAGTCACTAGCCATTCTGTATCTAAAACTTTTCCATCTAATACTCGATGATAAATCACTTTCACCTTTGGAGAAGAAAACACTTACAAGGTTATCTTGCGTCCTGTCTCACAGCAACCCTTTAGGGTATGTTAAATTGCCATTAGGTGCAATAAGAAGGATTCATGTTATAGGATTATATTCTAGAGGGTAGCTTATAAAGCAACAAAGTTAGCAAGCAGAGTGAGGTCACAGCACACAGCCTTACATACAGCTGTACTGAAAAGCTCCTGATACATGTTGTTTTGTGACTACAATTCACCTGTATAGCAACTACCACCTATGATTATACTTCTTTTAACTATGAACTTTAGGTGATTGCTTGTAACAGAACCGCATAATACCTAGCAGGCTGTCACATGCAAAATCCTTCACGTGCTACAGTGAAGGGTGAGAAAATGTCAAGCATCAAGCTCATGACATAATTACGTCTCCTTGCTGACTGAAGAATGCAAAATCCTGCATGTTTAACCTGTATCCACAGATCAAAGTCATGATCATAGCAATAAGGGGTGGCGGGATTTTTTTTTTCAAAACTATTTAGCATATATTCATGGAATATTCTAGCTGAAAGACACTTACAATATATTTTTCTGATGAATGGCTCATCAACAGGTATAATAAAGTGTTTTTTTCCCCACACAAATGAAGATTAAGATAATGGTAGAGTGTGTTCATGGATAGGTTCAATTCAGGAGTCTCCCTGGAAAAGGTGAACATCAAGCTGCAAACCACAATAATGCAGTTTGAAAAAACAGACCCCTGATCATTTCTCGGATGGTGACAGGCTTTTTAACTTTCCAGAGATGAAAAAGAACCAAAAGAACATGAAAGCTCATGTTTGTTTGATTCTCAAGGCTTCAAAGAAGGATGCAACAAAAGAATATTAGTCAACTCTCACCTCTGCAAGGGGCTCTTTCTTCATCAGCTTTCCAGATTTTCCTCAACTGTGATAAGAAACTGCACTAGAAATTCAACATATCCATACAATTCTCAATGTCTGAAAAGCTACAAGGTTGTGCTTTTGAAGGAAGATTTTGCATGTATATAGTATAATAGTATCAACATATCAAGTCATTGGTCTTTCAGCTTTTTTATTTCTGAAGCAAAACAAAAGTGTGATGTAATTTTTTGTCTCAATAAAAAGGCTCTTGATGTTCTTTTGAGATATCAAAGAGCCACAGAAATACACTCGCTCCTCATTCATATTTCTCAGAAGAGGTAAAAAGCAAGCAATTAAGTTTTATCAAAGTATATCACAGAAAGATACTTAAGGAGCCTCAGAGAGAGGCATAATATACGAATTGCAGTCTAATCTCTCTCAACTACTCCCACACTCCTCCATTTTTCTTGTTCACTAATAGGCAATAATGATGTAGGCTTTTCAGTGAAGTATTGGTTAAAGAGGGAAAGAATACCTACAGCTGAGACATAAGACTTGGATTGTGGACTGATCTGTAATTTTGCCGGTAGGAGTTAAGTAATCAGCAATTTGCCAATTTCAGCCTTGAGAAAAAAGCTTCCAAAGTTATCAAAGCAGTTTTGTCATCAAAAGACAGTTCACTCCCTAAGACTTTGTTTCAAAGTCACGATTCACTGCTGACGGCAGAATTGCAATATGTTATGCTAGCTATTTTGTTTTTGAACTGAAAGCAAAAGACAGATGGAAACAGACAAAAACCTGTCTGCTCAGTTACAATGACTAAACACACACACACACACAAAATGCTACATTACGTCAAAGATGCTTTAAAAGCCACAGTGCGGTACACAAACATATTTGCACAAATTTAAACTGTTACCTCCTGGACATCCTCTGGATTTTTTCTTGAAACGATCTGAAATGCAAAACAAAAGAAAAAAATATATTAGTGCTTTTCATTTTCATTTGGAAGTTAGTTTCATTTTGGAAGAGGAACATATGATGAAAAATAAAATACATGATTTCTCTTGCTGAAAAGTAAAATCTGGGGAGAAGAGAGGGTATGTTCTTTTTCAGTTTGCACTCAGGTTATTTTTCATTATTAAAGAACTTCAACATCCAAATACATCATAGCAAGGTATTTTAAAATTGGACAGAGTTGTGACACACAGAAAGATGAAAGTTCTATGCAAACAGACACAGAAAGCATACCCCTCCAAAAAAGCTACATAGAATACATGCCCATCAATCTTCCTAGTCTTTTCCTACAAATTCCTACCAGGGTCACATTAGTCCCAGCAGCAAGAATCAAAGATAGCCTCTTGGCTTGATAAAACCTGTGCACGACTTCACCACAAATGTTCGGCTCGGCATTTCCTAACACAGTATTTCCACTTGACTTACAGCCTTCACAGCGCAACTCACACCACCTGACTCTGCCCTTGTGTTTTGCTTCTCCTTAAAAACCCTTTCCCTTATTATAAATTACTTTATCCTCAGGAAAAATGACATCAAAAATAGGCTTGGCTCCATGCCACAAAGAAACCTGTATTTTGTCAGGCTTTCTTCTTTAAGTAAGTATTGATTGCAGAAGCCTCTGAAAACCAAGTTCTGTATTGGGCCTACGAACAGCATACCCACATGAACAAGCAAATCAAATTAAAGTATCTTTAATTCATAACTGCAATTATCTTGCACAAGTCTGTGTATCTTCCACTATAACTCAGCCAAAGTTCTTGAAAAATTCCAAGTCTGATGTCAGCTAAACCAACAGAGGGCATTCTCAGTCCAAAATACAATTATCCACACCGGCACACCCCAAAATATCAGTAAATGAGGTATGTAGACAAGTCCAAGGAGTCCACGCTACTTCCACACTACAAACTAAATTAGCATCCAGCAGTACCACCAGCATCACTCAGCTCTTGCTCTAAGGTGGAAATCATTGAACTCAAACTTTCCTCTTGCTAAGTGCTCACCACACTCCCCAAATAAACCAGCTCTCTCCTTCCCTTGGGTTTTCCAAGAATCCTTGCTGAACCCTCCCAGATTCCCCAGCATCAGCTTACTACACAGACAAGTCACCAGTCTTTTACATGTTTTGAGGAGACATGACACAAAAGGGAAGGTTTATTTTCTGCATCATGTTCATAAAAACCTGAAACATTCTCCTTCTCAGTTCCAAGTTATTTCTTCTACATGTTAAAATCTTTTTCTTCCAACATTGATAAAACACTCCGCAACTCTTCTTCACTCTAAGAAGTCTAACATATTGCACCCTTACAGGTTTTTAACCTTGGTGGTGATTGATTGTTGTGCTTTCATTCACTACCAGGCAGCTCATGTGGAATTTGCTAAAGCATCTCTCCTCTTCTAAGATTTAAATTCTTGATGCAAGGAACCTGTAGAGCTGAGGTGAGGGGAAAAGACACCATAGGCATGACTACACATCACAGCAGAACACCAAAGGGCACACACTGACTGTTTTGCTTTGCAGTTCACCTTCAATTAAAGCCTTACAACATTTTGGCAGCTAGGTAAGTCACCAGACGGCAGAAGGAGACCCAGAGAGATGAGTAATTACCCAGATAGTTAATAAGAATCTGAAATAAAATCCAGAGGCCTGTATCACAGTCACTTGTTTTAATGTTACATCACCTTCTGTATCTACCTACCATGCCAACCTCAAGTCAGTATGCAATAATTTATGTGTTGCCTACTTTGTTCTTCGTATCCTTTTTCTGAAGGTCAACCCCAAAAAAGGTCTTCCCCTTCAATCCAAACTATGGTAATTCAGAGATTCGGACAAATTTTCAGTGCATAAGAATCAATGCAATTGGCTTCTTATGCAAACCTGTAATGCAAAAACTTTCATCCATTTAAAAATATATCAGTAGGCTACCCACTAACGTGAGCTGAGCAATGCATAACTATGTTATATGCCAAAGACATCCATGAGGCAGCAATGTGCCCTCTTGGCCAAGAAGGCAGAGGGTATTCCAGTCTGCATCAGCAGGGGTGTTGCCAACAGGACAAGGGAGGGGAACCTGCCCCTCTGCTCAACTCTGGTGAGGCTGCTCCTGGAGTATTAGGTGCAGTTCTGGGCTCCCCAGCACAAGAGGGACATGAAGGTTCTAGAGAGGGTCCAGTGGAGAGCCACAAAGATGATTAAGGGACTGGAGCATCTATCTTATGAGGAAAGACTAAGTGAGCTGGGCCTGTTTAGCCTGGAGAAGAGAAGATTGAGAGAGGATCTTATCAACATGTTCAAGTACCTGAGGGGAGAAGGTAAAGAGGATGGGGCCAAACTCTTCTCAGTGGTGGCCAGAACAGAACAAAGCGTAATGGGTACAAATTGAAACACAGGAACTTCCATCTCCATATGAGGGAGAACTTCTTTCCCATGAGGGTGACAGAGCCCTGGCACAGGCTGCCCAGAGAGGCTGTGGAATCTCCTTCTCTGGAGACCTTCCAAACCCACCTGGCTGCCGCCCTGTGCCCCGTGCTCTGGGTGTCCCTGCTGGAGCAGGGGGGTTGGACTAGATGATCTCCAAAGGTCCCTTCCAACCTCAAACATTCTGTGATCCTACAGAGACCAAGTAACCCACTGCTAAACAAAGTACTGGAGACTATTCTTGCCCTCCATATCTCCAATGTAATTCATTAAAATTTTATCAGTGATAATCATAATCCTCTGAATTATCAGAGCTTTACTAGTAGCTAGTATTTATAGCAACAATACTCTTAGTATTATTGAAGTATTATTATAGTATAGTATTATCTTACAAAATACTCCAATGCATACAGTTTCTACAAAATATATGACTTGCAAAAACACAAATAGATTGATCTTTATAAAGCAGTTTCATAAACAAAGACTTTTTCTAAAAGTCATCAATAATGACAGTTGATCTTCACATTCAGAAGAGCCTGCACGGGCAAGCCAGGCCTTTGGGTCAGATGTTTAGGACACTCTAAACAAGTGCTCTTCTCAGTCGTACTTACCAACTTATCATTATGTTGAAATAGAAAGCTCCTTTAACTTAACTTAGTTTCATGAGGGATTCATTTACAGGTCAACGGAAAGAACTGGAAATCTCCACTAGCGTGTACCAAGTAACCTAGATCTTGCAAACACAATAAGAACTCTCTTACTTTTTTTTTTTTTTCCCCGAAGCAATCCCCAAGTTGCTGATCATCACTTCAGTAAGCACATGGCTATCAAATTAGCCATGGAGTCAGATCACTGCAGGAATGGGAGTGAAGAATAGGAAAGGAAAAAAAGGGAAAGAGAGAGAGATGTATGCAAAATTATTTTAAATGATTTTGTGCAGTATCTAACTCTCCCAGTGTCTTCCTCAGTTCAACAACTATATAACAGTCTGTCAGATAGAGCCCTAGAGACAAAAGCTATTCATACATCCACATTTGTGAATCCAAAGGTTTTTTTGGTTTGTTTTTTTTTTTGTGCACTTTGGGGACTCCAGTCACAGAACCCACTGAGAAACTAACAGATTGGTGTTTAGTTTTGTTTAATTTGGTCAGCTCACCCTTGGTCAGTTTAATCTGATCAGCTCCCCATTCCATAGGGAACCATTCAGATTCAGCACATTAGCCAGGTCTAGGTTATGTCACTTTGAAAAGCATTAGTGATCTACAACTTTTTGGACACAGAGAACGGTGACATTCCTCCCAAGTCAAACACATTTTGTTCTTGAACAATTCTGCATATACCACAATATCACACAGCATTTTTAACTAACTTAAGCCATTAAGAACAAAGCCATTAGAGCAGAATAAACAGAAGTCAAGTCTTGGCTCATTCCTAAATACAAGAGCAGGACTCCCTATTCCCTATTGCACTGATATAATGGCATCGACTTTTTAGGAACTTTGCTCACCATGACCTACTGAGGAAAAACCTGGCGACACTGTTTTCCTTGACTCTGTCCCAGGAAAGGCTCTTTATATTTAGAGTCAGAAGGAAAAAAAGCAGTATTTTCTCCTATCAACAAATACCACATTTTGTTTGGCTGAAAAAAAAAAAAAAAAAAAGTACTTTCCACACTTGTGTTTGGTAGACTACTACATGTGAATTTGAAAAGAAGAATAAAATAAGACTTCACCTGCATTTTCACAAGCCACGCAAACTGACGACGTTCAAATAACCCAAAGCTACATGTGTGTGAGTCTGCGCACATGCGTGCATGTGATAAATGTACGTATACACAGAAAATGCTGGACCCATAAGGGGCACCTCTGAGTGTTTGCTGCTCTCGCAGACAGAACATCTGCAACTACAGCAGCTGCAAGATCACACACAGACCATTTAAACAGTCAGTCCTCCTAGGACCCTTCCTGATGTTCTCTGTATGTCCTACCATACATGTGGATTGAGCTTCCAGTTCCCTTACGCTGATCTCCATGAAGTTTCAACTTAACTCCCCTTGCTTGCTTAAGGGAAAAATGGAGGAACAAAGAAAGCAAGAGTTTTCCTTGGGGGAAAGCAGCCTCCAGCAAAGCCAGCACTTCCCAAATACAGCTCTTTGCTTCATCACCCTTCCTCTCCACCAGGCCCAGCACTCCGACTCCCCCGACCCTCTCCTAAGCCGCTGGAGCAGGAAGGGAGGCACGCGCGGCCCTTCGGAAAGGCACTTCCTAAGGGCTCTCCAGCTGAAGCGGCTCCCGGCGTGGGCGCGCTGGAGACACGCGCTCTGCTTGCTAATTCTTGCTCGGGAGCTGCCTGCGCTGCGGGATGGAGAGGGAGGCAGCGCGATTCCCCCGCGACCCATCCGAGGAGCCTTGGGGCAGAAGGCAGACAGGGAAGCGCTCGCCAAAGGGGCTGCTTGATTTCTAAGTCCCTCTGCCCTGCAGCAAGCAGCAGAGAGAAGCACAAAGGCGATGACTCCCAAAGGGCACCCGAGGTAACCCGCGCGTTACGTAAGGCGGCTCGGAGACCCCCGCAGGCTCCGCTCGCCGGGCACCGCCCGCCGCGGGGGCAGAGCGGGGCAGGGCAGAGGCGGCGGCGG
>VZSV01000012.1:3519704-3543248 GCA_013398735.1 Nothocercus julius
TGGCCTCTTTTCATTGGTGGCCACCGACAGAACTAGAGGAAATGGCCACAAACTGAAGCACCAAAAGTTCCACAGGAACTTTAGGAAAAATTTCTTGCCAGTGAGGGTGACAGAGCCCTGGCACAGGCTGCCCAGGGAGGTTGTGGAGTCTCTTTCTCTGGAGATCTTCCAAACCCGCTTGGACGCCGTCCTGAGCCACCTGCTGTAGGTGACCCTGTGTGTGCAGGGGGGCTGGACTGGATGATCTCTAGAGGTCCCTTCCAACCTTAAGCATTCTATGATTCTATGGAGACTTTTTTTTTTTTTGATTATGGAAAAACAAAACATGTCCCCCCCCCCCATTTTCATGTCTCTCTGAGAACCTGCGTTTTTTTTCCCCACCTGGAAATAAGAATCCAAATAGTAAAATCTATGAATTGTATACACTGGTGTCAGCAAAGGAGACAGAGTTACTACCATCTACCTCCCTATCTCGTGCTTTATTTGTGAAATCAGTGGCCTCTTAAATGCTCTGGCCACTTTTTGAAGGAAACTGATTTTCTGGTTCTTTCAAATAACTTTATAATAAAATGTTTGTAGCATGCAGAATGACTTTCTGCTGAGCACTTGGAAGAGGAGCTAGTTGATTTCAGCAGGCAGAGGGTAAATAGTAAACAGTTATTCAGATGAAGGGAGCTTGAAAATTAAATGGCATTATTTGCAAACTGATCTTGTAACTTCTCTTTTCCCTTCAGCTTTACAAAGTCCCACTTTGCAGATAATTTAGGTAAAGGTTTAAATATCTTAATATTCCAATTATAATTGCAGTACCAAATAAAAAGTCACTATATGGTTGTGTCTAAAAGTCAGTTCTGATTCAGCTACACAGGATAAGAATCTAGTAGGAAAATAATATCCAGTATCTTGTATGGGCTAATTTGTAAGGAAAGCATATCACTTATAAATCGTAACCAAGATGACTTGCATCTACGAACAGTGGGCTACAGGGAAATGTAGTTGTGTTTTATGTAATGAAATCTATTCTTCTTTAACAGACACTCCATGCTGCCCCGTCAAATGCAGAGGGTGGGCAGAGACTGGATTGCCCACTGGAATAGTTCCCAAGTATTTTCCTGGAACAACCCCATTTCTAACTGCATAAGATGGGTTGGACACTATCCCTGGGCCACATTTCCCCTTTCTGTTCCATTTGATTTCTCGGCAAACTGGAGGTGGCCTCTGTGTTTTGGACCTTGGAGACAGTTTCAGAACTCAAACTGGCAACTTGATAACTTCACACAGCATTGTTGCTTTCATCTATCTAATTCCAACATGAAATCTGAGGGAGGAGAGCCATCTACAAAAAAGAGAAGACTCAGTGGCCAGCATGATACTTCTACTCCTGAAAAAGAAACAAGTAGCTCTAATCAGAAGGAAGCACTGTGTCTTTCTGTAGCGCATAGTGAAGGAAACTGTACCAGCAAGAGAGGTAAAGGATGTAGTTTGCTTGTTAATTTGTAATACTAAACATTTTCTAGCAAGTTATAAGCTATAGTACCTGTATCTTTTGAATCCGAATTAGCTTGGCAACAGAGAATATCTGTTTTGATAGAGCAGGAGGGAGTGTATTCCAGTTTTCTATCACTGCTTACTCTGTAAGCTGTTTTCTTTGTGCTCTCAGTCTGCCAGAAAGGACGAGTAGAACTGTGTTCTACTGCTCAGCAGTAAGAGACAGTCAATTCCACATCCTCTAGCATAGCACAAACTGAGATAATCCACAAAATGAGTGCTATATCACATGCCAGAGATTGCACAGCTGAGGAGCCCCAAGCTTGATTCAGATTCTCTCCAGGATCTGTTCCCAGTTCAGGTCTGTTAGCTCTTGACTGCTTTTTAAAGCAAAAGATTCAGCTAAATTGCTTGCAGAGCTGAGCTGGCCTTGAAAGTTGTATGGCTTAATACTTTTCACTACACCTGAGCTGAGAAGCCCTGCTGAACCTGAATGGGCTTCTTTCAGACTCAGTTGAGTTATCAGTGTTTGAGATAAGTGAGAATTAAGGGATAACTGAGACTTAATGTTGTTTGTTTCCAGTATGGTCTGTGTTTTCTTTTGTGCACATTTTGCGCCATGACTGACAGAGCAGCCAGCAAATGTACTTATCCAGATAAAGGCAATTAAGAAGCATGAAGTTGTCTACCCAGCTTATTACAGGCTTTTATGAAACTTGAAAGTGTTTACTTTAGCTTATTATCTGTATAATCTTCCACAGAGCATCAAAATGTTTTACTGACTATTATGGTTATTAACAATTTTGTCTGCTGGGAGGGGCAGGAAAAAAGAGGGGCACAGTCACAATCAGAGCATTATCGCATAAATCCCTTCCTTAACAAAATAAACTGGAATTGGTGGCAAGACTGAGACAGGCAAATCCTAGCAGCTTCACAAAGGGATTTTTGGACACATGTGCCCATAAAAATGAAGTTCCTGAAGGTACAGAAACCTCGTATGTATCTTCAGAATCTGGAGGAAAGGAGATTGCAGTTTCATTTCTTAAAGCTATCTCCAAGTACATCTTGATATGCCTCTGTCTGAGAGAGTGGTTAGAATTATAAACCTCACTGGTTACCCTTTATTTATACATTGTAAGGTGACAGTAATTAAGACAGTCGCTGGGAAGCAGCACAGCCTCTGTACCATTGTAAAACTACTAGTTAAAGTTTTGCTGTATTCATTACATATGCCAGGTAAAGCCTTAAATGACCTGGGCACAGTGATGAAGTTTAGTGCCTGCTTGTCAGAGGGGATTGTACCTTTGGGTGTAGGGAGGAGTAGAGCAGAGAGCTACTCAGAGCAGAGAGCTACAGCTTCAGTGTGCCCCTGGCTGGCGATGTAGGTAGCTGGGCTTCAGCATACTCGCGGGTGATCTGGGGCATAGCTGGAAGTCATCTTTGATCATGAATTATGAATATTTGAAAAATAGTTGAGTACTTAATGTCCAGATATGTTTTTACTAGCTTTCATATGCAAATAATGCATCTGAAGCTAAGCACTGCAGAAAGACAAAATTAGTCTCTTCAGAAGTCTCATGAGCTTGTCAGAGGTGTGTGGGTCTTAATGCCTCAACATCAATGAGGGAAATCCAGGCTCAATATCTGTTCTGGAACCTCTAGAACAGACCCTTTGGGGATTTAGGGTTGAATTTGTCAGAGTGTGCACGGAGAAAGAGTGAGCCTCTGTTCCTCACCCTTGCTGGTGACACGTGGTCACAGGGTCAAGAAGCTGGGATATGACCATCTGGGACACGCCCTTTAGAGCAGCATATACCCATCTCCACTGAGGAGTTAGTATATGACACTAGCATAAAAATATGTCACAGACTAGACCTGGTTTGACAACATTTGTGCAAAGAGCAGGATGGTGTAGTGTAACTTTGAACACGGCATTCTCCTAATTTTAAAATCGTTTAAAAGGCAGGATATACAGCCTTATGGGATTTTTACTGATACTCATAAATAGTTCTTACTAAACCGATGGCCTAAAGCACTGCTGATCAAATGAGTTTTTTGATTTGCTTAAGCAATTTGAAAGGGAAATTGAAAGGCAAATAGTAATCAGTAGAGTTCTAAGTGCAGTAAGAAGGAATAATATATAACTTGTTTTCTGTTTCATATATTTTTAACAGGAGCAATCCAACGACATTGGGAATATTTTTGTCAGCACAGTAGAACAATGAAGACCTCTGAAAATAAAGCAACCAACCAAAGCAATAGAGAAAGTGAGGCAAAATTTGATTTTACAGTCATGTCCTACAATATCCTTTCACAGAATTTGTTAGAAGATAACTCCCACCTGTATAAACACTGCCAGCAGCCCTTATTAATCTGGGCATACAGATTTCCCAACATTCTACAAGAAATCAAACAATTGGATGCAGATGTGAGTAGAAAATGATTATATGGGTGTTTCTCAAGAGACTGTAAATGGAGTAACAAATTCCTGCTGTTTTTTATTTTAGTATGTAGCCTAGTAAATCCAATTGAGCCTTTAGTTATATCAGGATTAGTTCAATAGTTCTGTTTTATACTTATGCAATTAGTGTTTTCTGCGTAATCTAAACTTAGAGGAAAACACAGTTGTATATGCTGCTACTTACTGCTTTAATGTCAGAATGCATTTTCTTTCCCAAGTCTTTTTCAGTCTGTACCTAGAGTGCATCTGAATAGAATGCTGTACATAAGGCCCTGAACAGAAGAGCAGTGTCCTTGTGCAGGCCAAAGATCTGCCTAGTCTAGTGTCATGATTTCAGCAGGAGCTAACGATGGATGCTCAGGGAAGGAGAATGGAGCATCTCTTGCCAGGATGGTCATAGCTTAGGAACCTTGAGAGATGGAGTCTTTTTCCTTAAGTTATTTAGTGTGAAGAAGAGTTGCAAGGCTGAATAGTTTACCACCATTTGCAAATACTAATCTTGTACACCATGCTGTTGTGGAGTAATAATATGTTGCCTGTGTCCAGGTGAGTTAAATTAAGGCAACCATCATTGTTGGCATTTTTAAACTATGAAGAGTATAACTTTGACTAAATACTTTTTTTAGGTAGTCATAACAACATGTGTCCGTATATTCAGGGAATCAAAAGTCCCTTTCTAAAATTTGTCTGCTAATCCCTTAGAGCCATTTGTTAGACCAGAAAATAGGGAACTTGGTTGTGTGTAAAACCTTTGTGTGGAAGGCAGACAAACTGAAATGCTTTACTTACTCTTTTGATTGTGTAAGATCTTGAGTGATAAGGCTATGGATCTGTGTTTCCTTATGATTAGTATTCACAGTTGAGAGAGAAATGCAGCTATTAGTAGTAGCATCTCTTCCAGTGAGGCTGATCCAAAATGGTCAGATGTTGTCTTTTCCCCCTAGTGCTCTTTATCATTTGGTTCATGAACAAGTTTGCTGTCCTTCTCTACCAAAGACATGCTTTTAAGCTCCTGCTTGTGTCGTCGTACAACTTGTGCAGCTTTACATGGTTTTTGTTAGTTTGTTTTTTTTTCAGGGGTGCTTACTGTTAATAACAAAGTCAAGTCAAGAAGCTTATTGTGTCTGTCATATTTTGGATGCTTAAGAGTTCAGTGAATCCTTTTATAGGATTATGAAGGCAAAAAACTACTGAAATCTCTTTTTAAAAAAGTCTTGGCAACTGATGAATATGAATTAAAAATTTGATGTACTTACTAATGTGCTTCAATTGTAAACTTTTGCCCTAGGTACTTTGTTTACAAGAAGTTCAAGAAGACCATTATAGAACAGAGATCAAGTCAAGTCTGGAGTCCCTGGGTATGACAAGATTCTGTGACCAATAATTTGTCTTTTTTTATTCTCCTCTCACACTCTTCCCAGTGCTTTTTTTTTCCCCCAGAAATAATCTCTTAGGTGATAGAATCAAGTCCCCTTCTGTGCCATGCAGTATTGTATGCTTCCTTCCAAAATTTCATCAAACATTCCTGAAATTGCCATAGTATTTTTTTTCCCAGTACTCCTAGTGAATCACTTCTCTGGAGTTCCTTTTTTTCTGGCTTGAAACCTTCCAGTATCAGCACTAAACTTCATTCATGTTCGACTTGTATTCATCAGTGTGTATACGAGTACTGTCACTCAGCCTAAATAGCAACTTCCTGTCTGTCGCCTATTTATGGTAGGGAACGTGCTTATAGGGGTGTGATTTCATGGCAGTTTGATCTAAATCTATTCTGCCCTTCATTTCTTTTCAGTCTGATATTTGGTCTGATACTTGTCCTATGCCAAGACAAGCCAGTTCAAGGAGCAGCATTTGACCAAAATTTTCCTTTCTTGGTTATTGGGTAGTCTAACTCTCAGAAATGGGTGTTTATAAAGAAGGCAGAGTGATGCAGTACTGACTTAAATCAGCCTACCAGGTGGTGAAACAGCCCTGTAAGGCCAAGCTCCTGTAGGGACCTGAGATGCAGAGGTAAGGTGATTACTAGGCTGAGCTGTTCATGAATGAACATGAATTGTTAGTTATCTTAAATAATTACTCATTTATAGAGCACAAGACTTAAGCAAAAGTGTTCAGGCCGCTCACTTGTACTTTGGACAATTGCTCTTGAACTGTTTCCCAGCTTGGGATGGCAACCCACTACTGTGATGAAGCAACTTTCCTTTGACACTTCTCTTTTTATTGTGACGTGAATGTTTGGGGATTTTATTTTTCTGTCAGAAACCATTAAACTGTTTATTACAGGGAGTTTGCAATGGTTATTTTGCATTTTATGAATGGTTCTTGGCTTTGAACTTAGTCATGCCAAATAACTGACATTATAACTCATTTTTTCTACAAAGTAATGTAAACGTCTAAAAATTTTACCATGGAAAATGCAGAGGTCCACAATGGGCATCTGAAAGGGGATGTAAAGGGCAAGGTGAGCTTCTCCCAGTCTTTGTTATTTTAGACTGGGTGTTGAAGGAGAAAATGACTATGAGGTTTTTCTAAATTTTTTGGAAAAAAATGTATTTATTGAAGGGTATCTTAATCTGTTTAATTGCCTTTCTTGCAGGGTATCACTGTGAATACAAGATGAGGACAGGGAGAAAACCTGATGGCTGTGCTATTTGCTTCAAAACTTCCAAATTTAGTCTGATCTCATCAAGCCCTGTGGAATTTTTCCGCCGTGATATCCCACTCTTGGACAGAGACAATGTTGGGCTGGTGCTGCTTTTGCAGCCCAGACTTCACTGCAAAACCAGTGCTGCAGTCTGCATAGCCAACACACATCTGCTCTATAACCCAAGGCGAGGGGACATCAAACTGACCCAGCTTGCCATGCTCCTGGCAGAGATTGCTAGTGTTGCCTGTCAGAAGGATGGGACTTTCTGCCCAATTATCATCTGTGGTGACTTCAATTCTGTTCCTGGTTCTCCACTGTACAGTTTTATAAAAGAAGGAAAGCTAAATTATGAGGGACTTGCTATAGGAAAGGTAGGATATATGTTTTATCTCTCTCTCTCTCTCTCTCTCTCTCTCTCTCTCTCTCTCTCTCTCTCTCTCTCTCAAAAAAAAGCCCACTAGCTGTGCCTTACAGAATGTTATACCTGCTTCTGGCATTGTGAAATGAACAATTTGACAAATTAATTGTTCTTGAAAGGTAATTAGCCACAGGATGGCTACGACACTTCCTCAGTATTACAGCTTTCAGTAGGAGAAAATAACTACATAATCAAATACCCTATTCTGTTTTGTCTAGAAAAATTACTTTTTTTTTAGATAAACTTTACAGTGGTTAGAACTGTTTTAAAGGCAGAAATATGATAAGATGCTGAGCCTAAACTGTTTCTGGTTAGCCGTATTTTTTGTGAGCTCTTGTATGTAGCCGTTGAGATGTTAAATGCTATCCAGTATAAAGAACTGAAGTATGTACAGGGAGAAAATAGCACCATGGATGTTTGTTGCTAGTGGTAGTTGTTTCTAGACCAACTTTGAGCTGACATCCTCCCAGAACATCATCATAGAGTATTTGCTAGGGAGATGTATATACCAGGGACGTATATGTCAGGGAGATGTATATACTCTGTATATACTCTGTGTGTGTGTATATGTACATATTACTGTGTTGCTGGAGGTTTCTTGACAGTTTCTTAGCTTGATGTTACAAGAATTATCATGGACAATGGGGTAGCAAAGGTATTGTAAATTAGGAGTATTTTGACAGAAATTTGGTAAGTTGTTATGAGACTTACTCTATGAGACTTACTGCTTGTTCAAAGTGTTAAGCTTTACTGTCCAGACAATGTCCAGTTCTTTCAGTCTGTTTCTAAATCAGGTTTCTGTCTGAAACAAGTTCGCATTGTGTTTTCTTAGGTCTCTGGACAAGAACAGTTTCCAAGGGGACAAAGAATCTTATCTATTCCAATTTGGCCCCAAAAACTAGGTATTTCACAAAACTGTGTATATGAAATAAAGAAGCAACAAAAAGAAGAAAATACAGGTCAGTTTCTGGATTGATTATGGTCCTTAGAAGATATCATTGACATTGCACTGAAAAATGGATTATCTTTTACAGTAGAGGAAGATTGTTGCAGTATGAAGTTACATCTTTGCAAAAGCTTTTGCAGATTTGAATCTTAAAAGATTACCTGGTTGGTTTGCCCTTCAGAATCTGGTGCATGATATTGGAGCTACTGTGTTTGCAGAGTAGAAACCAATTATGAAGTGACTGGGAAAAGAGCTGGAGGAATGCAGCATATGCGTGTAGTGTGAACCTACCTTATGCTCTAGTGTTCCTATGTTATAGTGTGTATATTCTGTGGAACAAATGGGAAAAACAAGTGATCCCTATTCCCCTAGCTGCATCCCCTAGCTGCATCTCCATCTTTCATCTATCATTTTTCTTTGACAGACAAAATAGTTCAAAATGAACAGGAGGTAATTTGAAAGCCTCTTTGAAGGCAATCTTACTAATGGAATAGAAGAATTTAATCTAACTTTATGAATTTTATCTTGTCTGCCGCAAACAGTAAGTGTTTTTAAAGATACTACATTAGGCTGTTCTCTTTTCCTGCATCTATTCATTATTAGCCTTAATGAGAAGATTATTTTTAAATCTGAAATAAACATTCTTATTTTGCAGGAGAAAAGATGACAGAAGCAAAATTGAACGACACTAAGAAGATTGTAATAGCATCTGAAAAGTATGTGTTGTGGGTAGAAGGGTAGAGTTGCTTGACTGATTCCTAATGTTTGGAAAGTTTTTTGTTTAGTTTTTAGACCAAGCTTGTATCTGATTATAGGTATGGATAGCAGATGCCTACCCAAACCAGTCTGCCCCTTGGCAAAAGTTCATATGCACTCATATGTGAAAGAGCTGATCGGATAACTAGGTCTGGAGAGAGTTGAGAGTGGTGTTTTGTTTTGTTTTCCTTACAACGTCTTGCAGGTGATATCTTGGCATGCAGTGATGAGGTACTGGGGTACATTCCAGCTGCCTATTAATGAATACTTCTGATATTTAGCAACTCCTTGCCCTCAGCAGGGCAGCTTGCTTTATAGCAGTCCTGTTGGAAAGCTGTGAGCTTCAGCCCAGGTACAGAAATCGTATTGAAAAAAGGCAGTGTTGCCCAGCTGTTAAATGTTGGCACTACTGTAGAATACTACAGTATTCTGAGATACTGTTTAATGAAAGGTAATAAAATTCTGTCATCCAATGTAAAATTTGGGTAAAGGAGGGGAAAAGAACTGAAAATCTTCCTTTTTAGGAGTTTTGTAAGAAGAATTACAATTCCCTGAATCCCTGAAACTAGTAGTATTTTATAAGGGAGAAAAAAAAAAAATCTTTAACATTACTTAGGATTTGGCAGTACCGCTCCTAGTCAGATCAGAAAGTTTGCTGCTTAAACTGAAGGGATTAGACTGCTGGGGTGGAATGTGTGCTTGGTCTTTGAAAGGAAGGAAGAATATATTTGCATTTACCACACTGGTAAAGGTATGTAAGTAACTAAGGCACAGAAGAAGTTACCCTAACTATGTCAGGCTCCAGGTTAGCCATTTCTACTCAGAAATGAGATTGTGGGGTCACTGTGAATAGTTCTGTTAAAACCCATAGTGATTTCTGATGATCGGAAAGGCAAGTAATGGTCTTGGTGAGAAGAGGGAAGATAATACAGGAAACATAATGCTATAATCATGTGTTACTGTAGAAATATGTGGCACAGCATGCCACGTGTTGAACACTTTGCAATTTCGTTGACTCCTTCTGAAAAAGATAATAGAAGAGCAAGGATAATCAAAGTTATGGAAAAACTATATGAACAGGGACTAAATGGGCTTGGGTGTCTCAGCTTGGGAAGAAGACAACTGTGAAAGGATTAAACTGCTGGGAAGGCATTGAGGAGTGGAGGGACACGAATAAACATTGTTTGAGGGAAAAGTAGTGAATGTGCTGAAGCTACTGAATCATCAAAAGAAATTGAAAGGCAGTAAATATGAAACAGGCAAAAGATCTTCTCAGTGCAACAACTAACTAAAATAACATGCTGTTTTTTCAGAGCAGTACTTGTTTTTTAACCTGAATGTGTTGCAAATCAGGTTTAAAATGTAGCCATCCACTGAGAGACAGGTACAGCTGAGTGGGGTGATTTGCAAAGCTGATGGGAAGAAATGACTGGGAGGGAGAGAATTCTTTTGTCCAAATGTGCAATTCTGCCTTTTATGACTGATTTGAAAGGAAACAGGTGAGACAAGATGGACTGGACAGGTAGAGGAATAGACTGGCAGATTATGAGACAAGACAAAAATGGGAGCCTAAGCAGAGGAGAAAAAATTAGACATGGCCATCTGTGAAATGGCCCTTCTAGTTTAAAACAAACAACAACAAAAAAATGAGTTTATGTTGAAGGACCAAATTAGTTGAGTTCGTCTAACTCATGAAAGGTTTGTCACTTTCATATCAGCTATTCTGATGGACATGTGAAATCTTGCATGTATAGATGGAGGTGAAGGCTCTGTATATTTCAAGCATCATTTTAGCTAGTTTTTGATAGGCTCTTAGGTATCTGCCACTTACTTTGTAAAGCTGTCCTCATTTCACCTTCAGAAGTTTAAGTTCCTAACAGAAAAAGTGATGGGATTGAGTGCAAGAGAGAAACACTTATGTATTTAAAAAGTAGTTTGCATATCCAGATTACTGATTTTATTTGTAACCAGAAGCTATTCAGTATTTCTTTATTACTTATTTCTAGCAAATTCAAAAAAGCAAAATCGTCTTATTTATGTTTTAATTCCTGATTAGGTTATCTTCAAAATTACAGCACCATTTTAAACTATCTTCAGTCTATTCTCATTACTTCCCCGAAACTGGGAAGCCAGAAGTAACAACCTGTCACTCCCGAAGTGCTGTCACTGTGGATTATATTTTCTTTTCTGCAGCAAATGATGATGTTGCTGCCCAGCCAGGTAAGGAAGCAACTTAAAGTATATTCAGGCAACATTCAGAATTTGTTCAAAGGGAAATGTAGTGATAATTTCATCAGATATCTTAGAGGTTTGTGCCGGTGCTTTGGATGTTACCTGTGGAAATGTAACTTCTTGTTTGCCCCACATGTGGCAAACTGTCACCGCATGAGATGCTTTTGTTTCATTGACAAAGTGAGAAGCTGCAGATACTTAGGAATGTAATGAACAAAATGGGGAGCATCAACTTACAGTCTGCCCTACAGCTGATGGCTGAGCAGTTTATTAGGAAGACGTTTTTCGGATAAGCTTGATAAAATGTCAGGTAACTGATCTGTGTGGCTCCTGCTGGAGCTGTCCCTTGTGCTCCCTGCTGTCGCCGTCCCGCTGCAGTTGCAGCCGCCGCTCAGCAGATGGTGCACGAAGGACGGGTCTTGCTTGGCGGGCCGCACGTGTCAGCGGGAGGCCTGAATGTCCCCGGCAGCACTTGGGCTTGGCGCACGGGCCCCGCTGAGCGGCGGCTTCCAGGTTGTGGGTGCTCCCCTGTCTTATCCTGCTTAGAAGAGCATTGCCCCGTGCAGTGTGTCAGACAGGCGGCTTTGCAGAAATTTGCAGAAAACAGACCCCGGGATTTCACTTTTGCCCTCAGCGCAGACTTCAGCTGTCAGCTTTGTGAGCTGGCGTTGTTTTCATTATGTGAAATGGGAATTGCCGTCTAATGAAAGCTTTACTAGCCACGCACAGCAAATGAACTTACTGTAAAATGGGGAATAAAAAGCTTCAAAATATAGGGATAAAAAATTTGACTGAAAAACTGAGAGGTGAGAAGTGTCTGAACCCATGATTTTTGTGTGCTTTAAGGGAGTGCAGTGTCTTGGAACAGTGAATCCTAACTCATCTGCTTATGTATGTTGTTGCAGTACCACTGCTCCAGCAGTGTTAAAGCTGCACATGTATGTGGTTGTGTGGCACTCTTTTAAACAGGAAGAGCATGCTGAGCCTCTGCTGTGCATGTTTCTTCAGAGAGATTTTTTCACCTAGACTTGAACACAGAATTGGAATAAACTTGAATTCTGCAAGTCTTTAAAATTAGTTTCTAAAAATTGTTAAATCAAAACTAATCATCTGGCTTTTCAGTCTTCTGATGCTTTGGGCTTCCCTAGCATACAAATTGTTCAAAGTCAGTATTGGATGTGCTGTGGGGCTGACCACTTTTTCTTTATGCGAGGCTTGGTTTGTTATTCAGAACTTGCTGTGAAAAGAGGATTTGGGAGCTACCTGGGTTCTGCAGGACTCATTTTTGCTGGTTGCAGAAGGCTCTGAGCTGCCTTTTATCATTGGAGGTTGAGCAAGCTCTCTATAGCATCAAACTGTTGCCTTACAGATGTGCTAAATGACCAGTTTGGCTTGAGAGTTGACTGGACAGCTCTAGGGCCCAGGTCTGCCCATGGGAGTAGCCTCTCCTGCAACGCAGCAGTAGCAGCTGCTGGCCAGTGGCGAAGGAGTGAAACTGCTGAGCTACCTGAGGGGTCCCAGTGTAGTCTTTTTTCTGCAGAGCTATGAATTTGGGGGTGGTGGTTGCTGTTTCCTTTCTCCCCCCCCCCCNCACTTTTTTTTTTTTATCAGGCACAGAGGACTCTCTTAATGGAGGTCTGAAACTTCTTGGTAGGCTGGCACTTGTAACAGAGCAAGATCTTTGGACTGTTAATGGTCTTCCTAATGAAAATAACTCTTCTGACCACCTGCCACTGCTGGCAGAGTTCAGACTTATTGAACGGTAATACCCAAAGGACTTTTTGTATAGCTGGAGTTTCCTTCACCATCTCTCTTCAAATAATTTTTAAAAATTATTTCAAGCACTGCTGGTCCGGTTTTAATGTGTTTGTCTGCATGATGATTTGTTAGCATTGTGTAAAGTAGACTTTTTAAAGAGACTTTTTTTGGTAAGGTTGTTTAAATTACTTTTCAAAGTGCTTAACGCAAAAAGAAAAGAGTTTACATTAGCTTCTTTTTGATAATGGAAAACATCTGTGCCAGTCTCAAAATAGCATTATTTTTCACAAAGATGCTGTAAATGATTTTTATTGTACATTGCAGTAAAATTGATTATTCTGTAAGAACTGTGTGTTTCTTCAAGCCAAGGGGACTGAGCTTGAGCAGTGTTTTATTGCAGAGTTTCTCTGTTGCCGCCTCTATCTAAACTTCTGCAAAGGGATTTTTTCGGTTACCTAGAGCAGAGTCAGTGCAGAGGATATTTTTACAGTAAGGCAAATATTTATCCCTGAAAAAAGTTATTTCTTAAACTCTCCAAAGTCAGAGTCTTAGTAGTATCCATTGGAACCTTTTAAAACATCTCTGAAATGAAGCCAAAGTTACTGGGCATTCAGCACTATAGCAAATCGATTAACCTTCTATAGAAATAAAAAAATCATAGTCCTATGCTTTGAGGCCTCATATTTGTTGAACAAATAGGGCAAGGCTTTTTTCCATGTAGTTCTTAAAAAAGAAAATCAAGCTGTATATTAAAATGAGAGCACTTCTGATGTATTAAATATACAAAATTTTATATTCCTTTATATGCCTTGATAATCATCCTCTGAATTTGGCAGATTTGTCTTTATTTTAAGTCTGAGCAAGAAACTGGTTGAGTGAGGTGTTACAAAACTTATAATTTGGTCTAATTATTTATGTGTAGCTGTATAAAGCTAACTTTATAAATTTCTACTTTTGAGTTGTCTTACTATCATAGTGCTGGGAAAAAAGGATCCTGGACCTTAAAAATCACCCTCTATGCAGAAACTTTGTCCTACTTTTCCAATATCATTTTTCATTTTTTTCATCTTTATTTTCCTCTTTGGACAGAATAAATACAGGGGTTTATTTTTGCTTGGAGAATAAAGCAAGAAGGCTGGTGATGATGACCACAAACCATCTGAATTGAAAAGGTATTTCAGGGTTAGACTGAAACCGCTGCCTATCCCCCCATTCAGCTTAAATTGCTAGGAAGTGTGCTTTTCTTGTAACTAATCAAGCCTAGGGCCTCTGCCCTCTGCTTCTTGATAATGGTCAAATTAATTATGAAGATGATGACTTAGTCAATACCTACTCTAGTTAGATACTTTAAACCAAACAGCCTTAAAGCTGGAGCTGGTAGATGCAAACACACCCACCTGTAAGTACTGGTTATGGCTAAATGTGTCCAGCTGTGGAAACTCTTGTGCCTGTGTCAAGAGCAAGGCCCTTTGCCTACCTGGGGGACTGCAGTGGCATCCTCCTTGCAGGAAGCCGCCTTTCTCCCAAGTAGAGTTTTCATATTGGTTCATATGTACATGGTTTCATATTGCTTCTAGCCTCTTTTACATAGAGGGAGTTGGAGGGGGTTTACAACGTCCTAGTTGTAAAGGTGTCTCTGTATACACTAATTTAAAAGCAAACATGTTGGACTTGCTGACTGATGGTCTTCATGTTTGGCTTATTCTCAGCTGCTCAGCACTGTCCCTGGCACGTGCAGAAGTAGTCAGATTCTTCAAGGTGGTAGAGAACACCATCAGGGAAACAGGGATATAGTTTCAGAAAGTTATCACTTGGAGAAATACCTTAGTGCTTTAAGATTTTCTGTAGTGCAGGTTGTCCATAATAAGGATTTCAATCCCTGTATAAAAGGCAATTGTCCCCTAGTATGTTCCACACCTCCCTAATTTGTTTATTGTTCCATTTTAGGGGGTTAAGTGACTTGTTTCAGTTTTTATTAGCATAATCTATTAATGCTTAGCTAAAGCTTAGTGTTTACTTTGTAAAGAGTAGGTGAGAAGGGTATTTAATACTCTTAATCAGCTTCAGTTGTTTCCCTTCTGTCATGTCTTGATTCAAGACTGCAGGCTAAAGAAAAGATGAAGATAGTTTTTCAAATATCAAAGTCTGGACAATGATGTATAACATGTAATGTTTAAAAGAATACCCTCAGGCATTTAGAAAAAGATTACCATGATCATTTATTAAAGATCCATGCTGTATATAAACATACAAGTGATGAGAGGAGGAAAAAAAAAAAAGCAAAAACAATCATGCACATTATTTTTTCTACTACTCACACTGGAGTGAGCTAGAAAAAAGTCACTAGAACCACAGATAGGACAATTGCCATCATAAGCACATTTCAAGAGAAGATGAGAATATTTCAGCTGAATATCAAAACAAGAACCATTCCAGAAGTAGTTTATCACACAGCTTAGAAAAGTTTCAGTATAAGTTAGAGGTTCAGAGATAATAGTTCCAAGTGCTCTGGATATTGGTAAAAACTATATACCAACCACCCTTATTTAAGTTGAAGTAAACCATGATCTCATAGAAAAAAAAAACTTGCATTAGATAACCTGGTGCTACAGCTACCATTCATCAAGATTTAACAATTTTTCACATCATTTTATTCTGAGAAATCTATGGGATATATGAAAAAAATTGTTTAGGTCACAAAACACTGAGCAGCACAAAGGTTAGAACTGAAATTCTGCAGCTACTATCAAATTATACAAGGACTTCTGTCAAAAGGGTATTTACCTCTATTCCTCAGCTTCACCTCTGACTGAAAAAATTCTCATTGTGAACAGAGGAGTGAGAAAGGTTAGGGGGAAAAGGGATAGAAAAAGGCCTCCCTTATTTGATAAAATCTTGAGTATAAAAAGTGTAATAGGTTTGAGATGTCTGCTGTCTAGTTTGACCTTCTCAAGTCTAATTACTGGAAAATGTTTTACTGTTCAAACAAAGTTAGCAGCTCTCCATGTTGTCTTCCTGTCCAAGGCAAGTGAGATTCCTTGATGTCTCTGAGCAGGGAGGTCTGCACTGCCTGGTTAGCTCCTCTGTGTTCACGTCATCCTTGCTTGATCCAAGAGGTGATGGAGGAGCTTAACGCATTGTCTGAGCACACATTGCTGCCCCTGCTTTATGAGGCTCTCTCTTCTCAGGGATTCCAATACCTACGAGTGCAGGAGAGGAGCTACAAAAGGCCCAGGGCTGTAACATCTACAAGCACAGCACAAGAGGGAGAGGCTGGACTTCCAGAATGATTCAGCTTCTATTTAGGCACCTCATGAAATGTTTTCAGGAATGCAGCAGTTAATGTCTCCAGAGAACTTCCTTAATGTGAATCATGGCCCCCTGATGAAGGTCCTGCCCTGTCACTTGGACCCTGCCTTTGTTACTGCTCCTAGGACACGGCCCACAACAGAAGGCCAAGCAGGGAGGAAGCGGACAAGGCTTGAGCTGTTGCTCTTTCCCCTACACAAGTTGCATTAGTGCTGAACTTGTTCCAAACAACACACATTTTCTTCTCAGGTCAGCATAAGCAAGTGTTGCTATAATGCATGGAGGAAGAACTGCCTGTAGAGGCATGGGGGAAGCAAAATTCAGTCTGGGATGTCTGATCTTAATATAAGATGTCAAGACATCACCCTTTGAGGCTGCTCAGCCTTTCAAAGACAAGGTTCCTAGTTACACACAAGCACTGAAAGAAAAATGTAAAGACTCAAAGTAGCAGTTCTGACATTTTTTGCCATTATTCTAAGAACATGTACAAGAAACACTGGCACAACAGTGTGAACTCTTGTTGCCTCTATAAAACAGCAGTCTCTATGTTTTGTGCTTCAGCAATGTAGTTTGGAAAGACTAAAAGCTCGTGACAAAGTATAAAAAAAATAGGAAAGTTTTTTTTAAAAAAGTCGATCAATTATCATCATTTAAAAAAAACAACAAAACATCATTTTTTTTATAATAAGATGTCAGTGTTTAAGAGTACACTTGCATATTATTATACCTTAACCTTTCTCAACAACATGCATAAAATAGTAATACAGGTGGCTGAGCGCATCCAGTGCTGTTTCAGTACTACCAGAAATGCTAGGAGACAGTACAAATTAGTTACAAAACAATAATACTGACAGTTTTGCATATCTGTTATGTTTAGTGAGGTAATGTTGACACTTCAAAAACTCACACCACTTCTGCACTGCTCGTTTTTATTGCTGAATTAAATATTAATACTGAACATGTTTTTAAAAAAAAAAAAAAAAAAAAAAAACACACATTGCACCTCAGCACATCTTAGCACTAGGAGCATGATCTCATAATCATCCTAGTGCTACCACACAGCACAGTGCCCAAATTCATTTAAAACAATAAAAAGAAAAATAAATAAAAGAAATTATACCTAAACCCATGTACCACTGGAGCCACTGCCTGCATGATGGAAGAAAAAAAATCCTATCTCCTGGTAAGCATAATTTTAGGTTCTCTTTACTGATGCCATTTCCATGAATTGAAAGAAAATAAATACTGCCACCAGAAAAAAAAAAAAAAAAAAATAGTTTCCTGTGTTCTGTTTTCTGGTACAACTTTAATTAAAGGTCCACAAGCTAATAAATAGTCCCATTCCTTCTTCCTTCCACTGGCGTGCAGGTGAAGTGCAGCGGGAAGCACTGAGGAAGCCCCTGCCCAGCGCAGGGCTTGGCTAGATGCGGAGCTGATAACCCACCTCGTTGAGCGGCGCCAGATCCGCTTTCTTGTCCACCACCGCGGGCCTGCAAGCAAAGCAGGGAAGAGCTCAGCAGCGACCTGACACTGCTGTCATGCTACATTTTTAAGACAGGACCAGTTTGTTTCAAAACAGGGCTGCAAAGGTCCAATTTTCTAATCTCAAGCAGAGCTTCCTGAGTTTCCATCATGTAACCAAGCATTACGTGAGCTAGTCGTGTAGTGAAGCCAGGCACCCCCAGAGAACAAGTCATGCCAGCCAAAGGCAGGGATAGGAATACATAGCTCCGTATATACTATTAGGTCATTAAAGTATATTAACAACCTTAAGCAAACGAAACCTTTGGAGCTAGCAGTCTCCCTGTTTAGCAAGTGATGGAAGAAATCCTGCAGAGTTAATAAAGCAAAATAATGCCCATGATTTATAGTCAGAGGAGGTGTCTAACCTGTAGGTTTATTCCAGGCTTTCAGCTATTGTCACACGAAGCCCTATGAACAGGTTCTCCCAGTATCACTCGACTACAAAAACATTTAAAGCCCAACTAGTAAAATGTGAAGTTGGTAGGTGCTCTGGTGCCCTCCTCTCCTACAGCTCCTTAGACGAGTTTTTCCAGCTCTTATGCTGGTCTTCACGTACTGTGCAGCAGATGCAACCTGTGAATTGGGGCACGCCAAGACAGCATTGAGCTGCTCCGTGCACGCAGCCTGCCCCGCTGGGGCAGCAGTCGCCGCAGGCCACCGGCCGATTGCTCAGCTTAACACTGAAGACTTCTTCAGTTAGCAATGCTCTGCACCTTCCCTGCAGGAAGGGACTGCACCCACGGACACCTTGGTGAGGTAGTTTGGATTTTTCCAATTTTTTCCTTCTGAGCAGAGGTGATTGGACTATTCAGAAAAACATGCTAAAAGCTCCATGGCTCTGAGCTCATGCAGAAGCCAAAGAGCAGTGGGAGAGGCACTGCGTGAAGCTTCCTTCATGGATGAACACTGAGGGAAGAAGTGCCCTCCCTCCTTCCTCAGATACAGGAAGGCATCCTCCAACTTTTCCATCCCTTTTTCCTCCCCTCCCTGCACCTCAAAACATGCTTTTAGTGGGTTCCCTCGGCCTCCTCCGGCTCCTAAGGCTCCCGCTGAACAAACGGCTGCTTTGCCCGTGCCGGCACCGTGGCCTGCAGCGCGTTGCTCCCTTTTTGCGGCGCAGAGACGACGGGCAGGCGGGCGCTGCCCAAGCCGACGGGAGGCGCAGCTCGGCAGCGAGCTGACAGCGCGCCGGGCTCGCGGGGGGCGCCGCCGCTCACTGCCCCCGGCCTGCAGGGCGCCCTGCGGGCCCTGGAGCTGCACGTGCAACAGGAAGCACGTGCAAGATAAAGCGCTAATTAAAATTTGCTTTTAACGCTTGCTTTGTTTGATACTTAAAGTGGTTTTCTGTAGAAAACAACAGCTGGGGAGATTCTTCCCCAAAGTGTCATTTCCGCTGTGCCACATAATGAGGAATTCTTATGCCTAATCTAACCTTATTATATTTCACTTGTAACTATGCTCAGAATGAATGAGGAAGGATTTTGTTCTAAATGCCTAGATCATAATTCTCCTCTTTAAGGGGTTAGGTAGTTTGCTAACAAACAACAGAATAAATGGAGATACCCATTCGGTTGGTTACAGAGTGAACTGGGTGCCAACCGCTATTTGAAGTCTGAAATCTCAAGTCTGAATGCAAAGCCACAAGCTCTAAGGCAGCAGCTGGCGCAGCCCCGTGGGAGCAAAGGTGCAGAATCAGGCGGCTCGTTGCTGCTCAGGGCCCGACGTCCCCGAGCTCTCTGCATCCTGGTGGTTTGACATGGGGACGAGACGAGGACTCTTCCCACGCGCTGCCCGCGCGTGCGCGGCTGCGAGCCCTGGGGCGCGCGCCTGCCGAAGGCGGCGGCGGGGGAAGCGCGCTCGCGGCCCCGCTGAAACACGGCCCCAGCCACCGCCGCAGGCGCCTCTGCAGCATCACCAGTTAAAGGGCTGGGCCGCCAAAAGCCACCGGTGCCCCTCAGCCTTACTTTAGCCCCCGTCCTCCAGAAAACACTGCCAAAGCCACTACTGTTCACCGTGATGAACCCCAAGTATTTTTCACAAGGGATCCTCCCCAGGAGGCCCCTATAGTTCACTGCTGGCAGAAAGGAGGCTGCTATGACAACAGCTTGCCATCAGCAGGTGAACCCCCTCCAGCGAATGCCTTAAGCCCTTCCTTACCTGCTCACACTAGCACAAATATCTTCTCTCCCCCCTCCCATGTAAGCTCTAGAAAGCTATAATTAGAGCATGCAAATAAGATTCATAAAGAGACAAAATGCAGCGTCAACAAGCACTACTGTTATTTAGCAGAGGATTCAGCCTAAAAAAGTCTTGTCTAGAAGTCTTTCCTTTTCTACGCACAACACAAAGGCCTCTCCCTGCAGTTAGGTTCTCAAGGATCCCATCAACATGCGGAAGGAAAATGCCCAATTTTTCCTCTTCTCTTTCTCCCCTTCTGTCAGCTGCTGCTTGGTGCGCCTCCCTCGGCTCAGCTCTGCATGCATTCGCCCCTTCAGACCTCCCAGGCCTCCCACAGCAGTGGGCAGACATCAGTAGAATCCTAGTTTTGGAACTAATTTGGGTTGCACCACCAGCAGGAAACTCCCAACTGGCTGCAGGGTCACTCCAGCCAGGACAAAAGGCACAGCCAGCCCTCAAGCCACCAACAGTACCAGCCAGAAGCAGCATTTTGACACCACGAAACCAGTTTTCTCTGATACCACTTTTACAACAGTGAGTTTTAGTGCAACTAAACTGCCCACACAGAACACAGTGCTGCTCCTATGGTGAGATTCATCATTAAAAAGGGCCTTCTGGAAAACTCCACTAGGAGCCTATATCCCCAGTGCCCATGGGACCACGGAGAGCTTGGTGCTCCAGGAAGATACACACGCATTTTGCATTTCTTCAGTATCCAACTAGCTTTCAAAAGCCTTCAGTGACTCATTCTCAAGTATTAACAATTCAGCTACTAAAAGATCTGTAGAACTGTCACTTTGTCACCTCATGCAACCTTTTTTTTTTCTCTCAAAAAAAAAAAAAAAAGTGTTGAAAGGCCTGGGGCAATTGTGAGGAGCTCAGTCAGCATCTAAATCTGATACCTGCAGTTCCTAGGCTTGGAGTATGCACGCTAGTCCAGAGATACCCATGTTTGACAAGTTCAAAACCCACCCCTTTGCTTCCAGCGGGACGGACTCCCACTCCCCACGGTGTTAAGGGCACCTTGCACGTGCCTACAGGCTACGCTCGTGGCTCTGCTCCCAGCCCGTGGGTCTCCAAGCCAGACGGTGCTCACAGGCCTCCTCCACAGCACAGCACCTCCACGCTGGTGCCAGCCTCCTTTTCAGGTCAAGAGGTTAAATACCCTAAGTCACAGCGTTCGATACAGACCAGGGCAGCACAGAAGTTTTTCTTCTTGTGATCTAACTAGCAGGCAAAAAACTCCAGTCACCTTCTCAAAATGCAAAGACAACTGGATGCAGCTACAATAGCCATTGGCTTTGGTGTATGCAGCTGTAAAAATAAATGCCCTAGACACATCTCACTGCTCCACCAGTGCCTGAGAGCAGCAGCCTCGGCGCATCCTGCTGTGGCTTCCACCTGGGACGCAGCTCTGAACACTTGCTGCCCCGCAGGCAGATCATCCCAGCGGCAGCACTCAGGTGGGGCGAGGGAGATGGAGAACACGGATCCCTCTGCTCGTTAGCTATTCAGTGAAGAGTCATATAGAGGCAAAAACTAGTCCCTAAAGAGGGGGGGGGAAGGGGGGGAAGGAAATAAAAACGCCTCAGGTTTTCCCTGCCTGGAATTTTATAATACCCCTTAGAGGCACCACTCCAAGCAAGCTAAACTCCAATCAGAGACCAATTTGAGGCTAACGTGAGGCATTTTCCCATTCTGTTTCTTAAAATGCTTTACAAACAGCCTCATTCTGTCCCCTGGAGATGAATATAACTCATCTGTATCTTAGGGCAGCAAGCTGAAGCGCAGACAAGTAACAGAACTCACCGGTGTTCACACAGCTAAGCAGTAGGAACGTAAAGCTGGTTTGTCAAGCACGAGCTTCATATTTTTGCCTTTAACAATTCTTCCTATAGCAGTAACAATCAGCCAGTGCACCCATGCAGAGAGCTCTGTCTCGCTGAGCACCAGACAATTCCACAGATGGGTAACGAGAGGCACAAGGAGGGCAAGGCTCAAGTGTTCCCATGATCAAGGTGGTCTTTCTCCCAGAGTATCCTTCAGGGTAAGCAGGGTGACTTTAAGCCACCAGACAGCCCCAAAACAAGGACTATTTGCATGGCCATTCCCAAAACAGCTCTGAGGGGCTGCTGAAGATACAGCAACCTGCCTAGTCTGAATTTCCCAAACTGCTGCACAGCCCCAGGGAGGCTACCTATGCTTCTCTTATCCTTCCACCCTGTAAAAGCAAAGTAGTCAAGAAGCAGCCAACAGCTTGAGTGGCCACATAGTTCCCTCAAAGCCACCTTAACTGGCTCCTCTTCCCAGGCCCAGCAAGATTTGCTCTTCTCTCCAAATGTACGCGATTCACTCCAGCAACTGCCTAAACAGAAACTCAAAAGGAAAAACCCTCCCTCAGTGAGACTCCAGGAGGTAAAGAAACTGAAACAGCAAGGCCTATTACAGCTAAAATCATCCACACACTAAACAAGGAGCTCTCAGTGACAGGCCTCAAGTATAGTATTGGGGACTTGGTATGAAGTCACATGGAAAAATAAAAGCCTGTTACAAAATCATCTGCTGCTGAAGCATCTTAAAGCTACCTTTAGAAAACCAGTCTCATATATTTGATAGCTACTTTAAAATAAGTGCTGAGACAGTAGTCTGAGAGCCTATTTAAAAAGCCATGACCATAAATATGTGACTAATCTGGGTCACGGATAGGCTTTCACCGGGGTCGGCCTCCTGGCACGAAGCGCGCAGCGGGAACGCGAGGCGCGCGCGTCTGCGGCGTGGGCGCCTGAATCGCTGGCGCCTGCAAAAAGCCCGCGACCCGAGGGCATAATTTTATCCATTTAGAGGTGTCACATGCAGTTTAGCCAGTCCTTCCCTGCACTGTAAAAGGGAAACAATTAATTACATACTATATATGGTAAAGATGGTCTGTTTCTTAAACCACTTTTAAGAGAAAAAAAAAAAAAAAAAACAGTATCCAGAGTAAGTCGTATTTCTGCCGTGGCAATAAAAGACTCATTTTTTTCCCCACATTCTCCGCAAGCTGGGCAGTTCAGTGAGAACTGCTACATCAGCAGAACAACCTAATACTACAGCTAATCACAGAGAATCTAATTTTTATCTTAGTGACCGTGATGA
The DNA here is from genome assembly GCA_013398735.1 of Nothocercus julius. Taxonomy (NCBI): domain Eukaryota; kingdom Metazoa; phylum Chordata; class Aves; order Tinamiformes; family Tinamidae; genus Nothocercus; species Nothocercus julius. Next base: position 3,542,557 of record VZSV01000012.1, read on the forward strand.
CAAGGACACCCCACCATCACAAGGGGATAAGGTCTACTATTTTTACCTACCTTTGAACACCCTTAGCGTGATCATGCTACTTTCCTTTCTGTGAAGGTCTCCTACACCCCAGCCTAGCTTCTTAGTTTCTCCAGAACAAATAAAAAAAATGAAACACATAATTCCACTGTCATCCAACACCAAGTAGAGTCAGACCAAGAAGAGCCCATCCAGGCCTCGGAGGTCACGGCACAGAAAAGCAGCCAGGCAGCAGTGAAGTAGGAAACACAGCAACACCAGGACATTAGCAGTAGTGGTTTCTAGAGCTTCCCAGGTAACCAAGGCACTCATTGTACTTTTCCTATATTGGCTAGTGAGCATAAACAAGTTTTGAACAGTAAAATAACATCGTCACCCTCAAGTTTTGAGCTCGCTATGGCAGCACCAAGAGTGCAGGAATACTCACGATTTGTCTCTCCTGCAGGGCCGTCTCTGCGGGCTGGCCTGCCTGCGGCGAGGGGACAAGGACTTGCCCCGAGACCTCTCTTTGACTGGAGAGTGGGCACTTGAGGGTTTCAGAATCTGCAAGACATGGGGGAGGGAAGGAAACGCCACTCAGGGACAGAAATGATTCATTTAAATAAGCTAAATAAGATTAATACAGTACCAGGAATGGCACACAGAGAACCTTTAGTCCCTTGGGTTTTCTTGTT
>VZSV01000012.1:3543383-3568263 GCA_013398735.1 Nothocercus julius
TATCAGTTAAGAGGCACTGATATCACATGATAGCTGCTCAGGGGCCCCTTACAAAAATTGCTTTGTGTCATTAATTCAGTACCCAGCTAAATAAGCCCAAATATAGATAGATAGTGTGTGTATATATACATTTGTATGTGCACATGTGTGCATTTTTTAATATATATAAAAAGCATACACACCCCACACGCAACTCATCCATATCTTTCTACAGAGCTGGCAACAGCAAGGGACAAGAAACTGCTTTGACCCTCAACTGAAGGGGTCTTATGCAGCCAAATCTCATTCTCCAGCTTTTCCCTCAACATACAAAGGACATTTGTCTGTAAGACAGGTGGTTGATTCTCTGCGACTGAGACCTTTTAATAGTCTCATACCCATTCACACATTTTTCTACATCCCTGTTACTCAAAGCTCAGAAGTCCATCAGCATAGTATTCATACTCTGGGCTATTTTTAAAGGCCTGATGCTTCAAAACCAGCACCCTCACAATGTGAACATGCTGAATGAAATAGCTCAAATGCTGATCTAACTCAAGGGAACTGCTGTGGCCAACATCAGTGGGGCCAGCATTGCATGAAACACTAACTAATATGTGCAAAATTAGAGGCAGTTCAGAGCCTCAGTCCTGACCTTGAGACATTGGTCAGGATGGGATTCAACATCCCACCTGAGCACAAACACAGAGCTCATCCTTCTACCAAAGGCAACTACTTCAGTAAGTTTTCCTTCCATACATACCTATGTGACTAGACCCCCTTTAGCTGTTTACTCTCTAGATGGAACTGAAAGCACATTCATAGAGAGGAAAGGAGAAAAAAAGCTTTATTACACATGTGCTTGAGCACATTTGCCTCGATTTCCGCACAGTGCAAGGTACAAGGTAGCATGGATCCCAGCCCATGCTGGCCACGTTGCGCAACGGCCTCTCACCAGCAGCACCTCTTTGGCCATAGCCCCTTCCTGGGGGCAGCAGCCTCCGCCGCCTCCAGCGGCACCGCTGCTGGGCTGGGACCTGCTGCGAGCCTCAGGCTGCCCTGCTGCCACCAGGCCTGGCGGGCACCTCGCTGCCCTCCGTGTGTCCCCACGCGCACAGAGAAGCTCCCCCCTCAAGTGCAGCTCGTGAGCTCATGCTTAGAGCACGAGCACTCGGCGTGCGCGGAGCCTGAGCACAGCCAAGCGCTGTGCCGGCTGCCTAGCGGACACAGCCCCTTCACCCCGACGGGCCTCCAGCTCCTGCTGGCACCTGGCAGAGAATGAAGGTCCCCGCGCACCTTCCTCTCATCACGCAAAACTCCTTGGCCAGGCTGGGAGTGGTGGAACAGGGGCTGCAGACGCCAGCCGAACTGCTCAGGCAGCCCTCCCACTGCAAGCTCAGGACCAGGTCCCTTGGCCTCCCCCCAAAACCGCACACAGCTGCTGAATATGGGCCATTCCTCAGCAGAGCAGGGAGCAGGAACCCAGAATAACTTGGGGCTGACTCCACATAGCGCCACAGCCCATCCAGGCCCATACTTGGCGAGTGCACCTGCTCCGCTCCAACTGCCAACAGATGGTTGGAAAGGCAGCAAATCCCATCCCGCTGCAACTGAAACCAGCTCCTCGCTCACACCAGTCCTTGAGACGGGGTCAAGAGCAGCAGCCAAATCCTCAAAAAGGGTGGCAGCTCACCCATGTGTCCCCTCCAGGCCATTCTGTCTGACCAGCCAGCAGGGAAGCACAAGCCTTCTAAGGGTTCATTTTCCTCATCCTTTCCATGTAACTGACTTCCCAATTTAGCGCGGGAGCAGCCGCTGCCCGCGGATGGCGGGATGCACGCAGCAAAGGGGTGACCCAGCAGCACGCTCCAGGAGAGGTCACCCACCGCCACAGCACGTGCTTCTCATACCCGGCGGATGGCTGCTTCTCACATTTTAAGCGCGACTCCTCTGCAGGCTTAATTTTGCATTGCTAATCGGATAGAGAAAAGGGCTGCCTTTCCTCTGCCTCGGGAGCCACCACTTGCTAATGCTCTGCTGGCCTAGTTTGGAGCGTGGAGCAGCACAAAACCTCTGCAGCACCCACCCACGCTGCCACCACAGCTACCCAGCTGCGCTACCTTCCTTTGTCTGCTCCCCCAAGGACAAGCTCATGGCCTCGGCAGAGGAGAAGCCGGAGAAGCCTTACTTTGGGAGCAAAAAGGGCCACCTTCTTCCAGACATAGTACCAATGCCCTGTGCATTAGCTCCTTGCACCCAGGGACAGTTATAGGGCTCAAGCCTTTCTTAAACTGAAGGAGAGGTCTTAGAGCAAGAAAAATAGTTACTTAACAGTGCTTGAAGACACACTGGAGTGCAGAACCACCAAAACAGATTTAAACACAGCCACCTGATGCATTTTAGTCTCACCTGGACCAGGATCTGCCTGTTGAAATGGAGCCCAACCAAGCTTGGCAGGATCGGGCAAAGCACACGATAAGGAAACTGCCACCCAGACCCAGGGACCTACCTTCATTCGCATATCCCTAGCAAACTTCTCCAGCTCCTTCCTCACATCTGTGCGCATCATCTTGGATACATTGAGGACCAGCTGTTTCCACTCGATGGGCTGAAAGCTGTGCGGCTCATGCGGGACGTATAATCCGATTTTTACTTTTTTCACTGAATGTAAGTACTTTTTATAAGAGTCTTCAAATTCAAAGATGAGGTCACTCAGAGTTCGGTAAGTTAAAGGTTTGTCCATCAAATCTGATCGCCTGCTCATGCCCAGTGAGCCATACCGGCCATTGCAGTAAATCCCAAGCACCACATGATGAAAATAGTTCCCTGAGAAGTGGGTTTTAAAGCTGATGGGGAATCGTTCCACAGAGGGCTGCCCATTCGTTAAGTATCTGGCATGCACTGTGTCAAGGCAACAAGACGTTTGAGAAGGGCACAAAACAGGATTACATCTGTAAGACATTTTTAGAAGTTTTGATTTCCAGGGCCCATGCTTTCTTACAAACATGAATTCATTCCCATTGTGCCCCAGAAACAGGATAAGGGATATTAGCAATGTTTACTGTTTGGGAATCAGAGGCAATTATTCAGCCAGGAAAGGGCCTGACTCTTACCTATGTTTAAGGCAAAGGGCAGGAGGGAAAAGCAGTCAGTTTAGGATTCCAGCAGAGATGAGCATCCCCAGATCCTTGGGAACCCCTGTATTTGATACCAATCCCAAATTGCTTTGCCCCTAAAAGGGAATGGTGTTTCTTTCTGTTCCACACTGGAGCTTGACATGGCTCAGGTTGTTGGTACTCACACTTTCACACCTCCCTGCAGCCTTCAAACAGTATCACAGGTCAGAATTTGTTCTTTCCAGGACAAGTTCTAGCTTTTAATCTATACACGGGCCCTTGGCCTGGCAGCTCCTGATACAGGAGAACATCTTTGCATGTTGTGCTTGGGTTCCCATCTTTCTCCAGATAAGTACACACAGCTAGGCAGAGATGTTAATAAACAAATAAGAATCAACACAGCCACAGAGTTTGTTCCTAAATTTGCAGCCAGCTATTTCAAAGGCACCACGTGAGAAGTGCAGGGTCCAACACTTGTAAGGGAGTAATACTTGATCTTGGTTGGGAACTACACGTAGGAGTCCAACCATTTCCTCGGGACCACGGTGGCTCTTGAAAAGGCAGAAGGAGAGGCCCAGACTCCCCCACGTAAGTCAGTTTGCGTCAGCACTTACGTTTCCCGCGGCTCCCTGCTGTTAATCCACATGGACAGCTGGGACCCGCTTGGCTCCAAGAAGGATTCCCCGGCTCTCCAGGCAGCAGGCTGCTTTCCCTTCCAAGGTCAGGGTCGCGGGGATGGCACAGCCCACACCGCGTTGCTTCCTCTCTCATGACACCAGCAGCCGTGACTTGGCACCTGCCCTACTCCCATGCCACGTGAACATGGACAGCCAGGCTTTTTGGCAACTGCTTGGGGCTCTGAGCCAGCAGCAGGGAGGACAAACCCGGCTGCTGCTTCAGCGTGAGCAGCAGTGGCTCTCACCCCGGGACCCAGGCCCAAAGCCTCAGGCACAGCCCTATAGCCCTGCTGCGCTTCCCTATGGCTCGGCCAGCACAGCTGTGATGCCAGCCACAGATCTCTGAAAACACAACACAGAGAAGTTCTGACAAGCAACATATATACACCATTAAAAACAAACACACACACACACACATACACACACACACATACCCCACAATTCTGGTTCTGCCCTGCCTGACACCTCACCACAACACCAGTACCATATCCCTAGATTTGATTCTGCTCCCCTGTCAGCATTTGGGACTTTTTTTTCACCCCCCGCTATGGGGATGCAGAGAAAGCACCCAAATGTGGCCCTCATCCATTTCCAAAGCCATTTCTCAGAAAAGTATGTCACTCACCTGACGCCTGCCCGAACTCACACGTTCAGACTCTTTAGCCAAGGTGAACACAGCTCAGGAATGCAGTACTGAGATTCCTGAAAGACACCTAGAATCTGAGGTCAAAAACACCGATTCAAAACAAATACAAAAACCCCACACACCCTCTGGCTACATCTCCAGGACACCTAAGCATTTATGTTCGATGTCAAATACTTTTAGCTGTGTTGAGAACTCGATGTCATAAGCTTTAGCAGTTGTGAGAAATGCATTAGAAGGCACCGGAACAAACAGTGCTACGGGCCTCACACTTCAGTGTCTATTCAGGAATGAATCTGGACGAGCGCACAGAGCAGAGCACAGATCTCACGGCAGCACGCAGACAACTCACCAAGCCAAGGTTAGATACAGCCTCCTTTGCTGATCTGCCGGCCCATCTACATCAAACAGGAATGCCAGGCACCAGTTAGAAACAAGTAATTCTACTGCCTTCAGTGGGCTTGCTGAATCTCTGTTGCATCAGAACCAACTCCACCGAAAACAAGAAATAAATCCCATGCACCATCAGCAGAATTGAAGAGTACAAATACTCTGCAAGGTCAGAATGAGGCCCTGCACCACTATACCCACTGAAATATTCAGCCTACAGCCACCTCATTTAGAAGGTCACCCTGCTCCAGGCCTTAGAAGGAACATCCTGTATATATCAAAGTCAGATTACAATAACTTCTGTCCTATGGATGGATTTTTGTGGAAGGTCCTCATTGTATTTATTATTCTGTGTAACTGAAAAAGCAGTGTCTTTTATTAACATCTATGAAGCTTTCAAACATCACCATTTTCCCATTAATAATAAAGGTTTTTTCTCTCCATGCTCCAACTACCTTTCTCTTAAGTCCACACAAAGCTTTTGTGGCCACCTGCCACACACATACACACTTCTGCCACAAGGTCTTGGAGAGGCTGCAATTTAATCTCATTAAATACTGGGTAGGAGTAACTCTTTTCAGGGAGAAAATTACCCATCATCAAACAACCCAGCAACAACCACCACAGAAATTAACCTTTAGGTACAGGGTGCTTCTGCTAAGTGACTAGTTAATGAGACCCTCCACCGGAGATGAAATACACAGGAAATGGCCTGGAAAAGAACATCAGATCTTCCATTATTATTTCGTTTCTGTTTCACCCAAGTGGAACTGTATTGTAGCAAACAAAAGGCAATGACACACCAGTGCCACAGCTGTAATCACGATTTTAAGCTAGGACTGTAACTACAGGACTGCGAGTCAGGGAGTAAATTACGTGCCACGATAGAAAAGCAGCGCAGAACGGGAAAGGGCAAAAGCAGCTTTAACGGCAGCCCTGGGGCCTCCAGATTCCAGGCCCTCGCATAAATCAAAGTGGCTTCCCCAGGGCCTGTCCCTCCAGGCTGTGCAGAAAAGAAACTGTCCTGGCAGGTGCCAGGCTCCTCAGAGACCACCCCGCAGGGACACCAGTCTTCCTCCTCCCTGTCCTGATACGCCTCCTCTCCCCCAACTCCCTCATGCCAGGGAACGGGGAGGACAATACCTGGAGCTCCATCTGGGTCTTTGGACACCAGCAGCACAGGAGTAAGAGCCCGTCCCCAATCCCCCAGACCTCCCCAAGCCTACTATCCACCCCGACCCTGAGCTCTTCTGCAGCATCACACCAGTCATTCAGCATTTCCATCTCAAAGACATCACCACCCACTAGCCAGGGCCACAAGGTCTAGGTAACAGATGGATTCTGCTCTCCTGCCCGGGAGGTCAATTTTGAAAACACCTCATCAGACGAGGAATTGCATGAAGAACATGCAACATTAGAGGTGAGAGGCCACTGGCATCACACGGCCTGGCTCCATAACAAGCAGTCTCTCTCACACACACCAGCACTGCCAGCAGCCTGCAGAGTCCAATTCCCATTCCACCCAGTGTCCCTACAGCTCTGCAAGCCAATACAAGCACACTGTGGTTGTGCATTTCCCATACACACTCCTCAGAACAACCTTTCCACTCAGACTCCTGCTCTTCACTCTAGCACCTTTTCAATCCTCATCCAGTATAATGCCAAAGTGGATCGGATTGGGATCTGAATCCCAAGGACGCCCCTGAGACGCTTCCATTTACTGTTGTGATTCTGCCCTATTGCACCTTTCACCAGAGAGCACCACTGAGACCATGGGAATCGATGTTAAACCACACAGCAAAGATGAGCTGCTATTTTGAACACTTGACCTTGCCACACGCTCTGCTAATATATTAGTTCTCTCAGCGTAGCCCACCACCTTGTTCCACGTTTGCTCTACTTGCCAAATGAACCCCATGCTAGAGGTTAGCAGGATCCAGGTGCAGATGGTGCTTGTTGCTATTTTAAGAGGATTTATTTTCAAGCATCCTTGGCTTTGATGATAATCACACAGCAGGAAAACCTCAAAGCCAACTTCTTGATTTAGACATCTTGCCTAGTTTTGACCCTTGAGGACATTCCGATCCCAGACTCAAATACATGACAGACTTGGGGCACAAAACCAGCACCCTGGCCACTACATGAATATTCCTGGGCAGTGGAGTAAATAAGGAGCAGTAGCCCTAGTCAGAACAAAAGAAAATGGGAAAGTTGGCTGAGTTAGGCTCCACAAGCAGCACGCTGGGAGTCAAACAGTTACTTTTAGCACCCTGGAGCAGAAATAGGTTGTAGCTGTGCTTTTTCAATCTGCACAGCCCCACAGTGACTCAACCAGTGCTTTACAGACAGCTCTTCTGAGGTTTTTGGTGGTGATATTAAAAATATTTTCAGGTAAATAAAATCTTCCAAAAAGTCCAACACAAGTCTCAGGATCACTCCACAACGCAATCTGTGCCAACAGGCAATATGTACCAGCGTGATCACACTGAAGGGCACAGAGCAGTTCCTGGTCAGGATAGGAACTCTGACTCCTTGATCTTGTTTACTTCCCAGCAGAAACCTTTAGAGGGAAAACTTTCATCTCTATTTTCTTTTTTAGGTAAATAATTGGAGAAGAATCTGTACGCGCCAGCCCTGTGGCTCTGGGCTGTGAGCATTGACATTTCTGGAAACGGTTGTAACGGCTGACAGCATCCACATGACAGCAGCTGCCTTCCCGCGGCTACACGAGCTCCGCTTACTTCCTACCGGCGGTCCCGCACTGCGGCGGAGACCCACAGCCAGACGGATGCAATGGGAGCGGACACTTGGAAGGGCCAGCGCCTAAAGCAGCTTCTGCGCTGAGTAAACACAAGGGGCAAAAATAGCACCACTGCCACACAGACCCACTGGCTGCATGTGGGGCTCACCAGCGGCAGGTTAAGGGACGAGTGCTGTCCCCGAGCAAAGTGCCTTCTCCAAAGAGGGCCAGGATGCAGGAGACGACTCCTGCGCCCACCCGGAGGGACTTCCCTGCTCGCTGCCCTGTTGGCACCGAGTCCTGCCCATGACAGGAGCCGGCAGCGAGCTGTGCCAGAGCTGCCAGCCGGGGAGGGCCCGGACAGCAGGGCACCGGGAGAGCACTCAGCTCCCCCCTTGTCTGGCACTCCAAGGGCCCCCATGGCAAAGGCAAGAACAGTAGGGGATGGGAGAAGAGATGATTTCTTACAGCTAAGTGGGGGGAAATACGCCCCCAAGTCAGTCAGTGTGCAGTGAGGCCACAGAGCTGGGAACAGCTCGACCCAGCCCCAGGTATGCTCAGCTTGAGATGGGCACCAACATCAGCTGTCTGATCAGACCAGCCAGTCAACAGCAACTCCTCAAGTGTGTTTTAGCCCCTAGTTTTCTCCAATACCCCAACCTATAAGTACTTCTCTGCCAGCTGCAACACCAGCAAGCATTTCCCCTGACACTTTCTGGGATACCAGTGTTTTCACTAAAGACCCTACTCTGTCTTATTAACCAAAGTCCAATGAACCTTGTATCAAGCAAATGAACTCTCCTTACACCACTTGTGCTATTCAGCTCCATAGTTGTTTAAAATTTTCCCTTATTTAATCCAGACAAGACGATGCAGTGATGCTTCTTGTCATACAGAGGGAGGCTTATAGAGGGACATGTGCAGGGACCTTCCTGATGAAGTCTGGTCGAGTCCAGCACAGAAAAGCACAGGCTGTTCCTATTCTCTTGCCATTCCCCAAGTGAGGAAAGGCCAAGCAGGCCCTATGAATATCACAGCAGGCTGTGTCACCCCACACACCTCACTAGAAGTCAAGGGGATGAAAGCAGGCTGAGGATGAGAGAGGGCACAGCTTTATTTAGGCTAGCAAAGCTGAAGCTGCTAGCTCAGAATGAGGGGGATCTGGAAGAAAATGAACCTCGCACTTCACAGTTGTCTGATAAGGCTTCCAGCTTGAGCAAAAACAAGGGAGTTTTTTTTTTTTTTTTTTTTAAAAACCACCAAGCAACTGCTGGCAATATCAGAGAGCCTTTGACGGCCAGACCTAAACACTCAGAAAACTTTAAAATCTCAGTCTGGGTGCACATTGCAGCTCTTGAGGAGTCCAGGAGCATCGAGATCCAAGAAACTCTCTCACACAGAAACACTTACTCCCAGGCAAGGGAATTCTCCACCAGGCAAGAGAATCAGGGTGAGCACAGGACTCCAGCAGTGATAAATACCATCCACTGATAAAATGTGCAGAAGGCACAATACAGAAGCTATTAAATCACCTCTTCCCTTCGGAGCCACTTCCATATTGCTGTTCTTCCTCATTTAATGACATTACTCGGTGCGGGGGGAGGGGAGGTCTTCTAATACACTGCACGCCCCTGACTTACCTCACACGAAGCCGGATGGGGGCACCTGGGTCAGTAACAGCGAGTCACACTCATCAGTCACAGACCACGAGGCTCCCCAGGCTCCGCGAGGCTCCCCAGGGGCAGGTGCACTGTGCCACTGCCTCTTCCAACATTTTGCTCATCTCACTTTAATAAAGTGGATACACCATGAATAAAATTCCCTTGGCACCTTTTGGTTCACTGTTCCTTTTCTTGACAGTAGTAGTTTCGATCCTGCTCCACTGGTGGGGAATGCACCATTACTCCGCTGATTTGCAACCGAACAAAGACCCTGGAGAAGACGGCAGGAGGACTGCCCCCGGTTAGGCACCGATGAGCAGACCATGCAAGCAGAGACACACAAAGCCTGCACGCTCACGCAGAGCGGGAGATCCATATCTAACACCACCAGATTTTTATGAGCATTTAGTAACCTTGTAACAGCAGCTCCCTCAGAACACACAGAAAAGGTAGCTCGGTATTTAACCCACAGCAATACAGAAACGTTTCAAGATGCATCTAGTGCGAAAGCAGTTATGCAGCACTTAATTCTGCACCAAGAAGGATTACGGGAGTGTTTTATAGTAAGTCGCACAGTAAAAGCCGATCGCAGGAGCCAGCGAGCAGCTCAATTAAAACGACTTCTTGCTAAGCTGCTCCATGCGAGCAGCCTCGGAACGAAGGCTCGCAGCGGCGGCGGCGCTACCACGCTATGCTCTTTTCGGTATCCAAGCAACACCGCTAAGCCTGTCAGCGCGCAAATTGCGACCAGCACCTTACACCGAGAGGCAGAGCAGGCAGCCAGGGAGAAGCACGCGCACGCTGCGATGCTCGGCTGGGCACGTTCCAAGAGCTTGATCTGACACTCAGGAGAGGGAACGGAGGGAAATAGCATCTCTTATCTGGTAACTGCCCGACCTTGGAAATCAAGTCGTAGACCTCACTGTGTCTGCATGTGGAGGCTAATGCTGCATATCAAAACCTCAGGGCTGGAAAAAAAAAAAAAGAAAGAAAAAAAAATATATGTATTTTCAGCAAACTTAACCAGCTGCTGTGAAAGAGATCAGCATTGTGCACATGCAGCATGACACGGCCAGGCTCTGCAAGGACACAGGCAACAGAGGTCAGCTGCAAAGCTCGTGTATTCTCACAGGCTGCACACTCACCACGGCCACACACCTTTCAGACATCTCACAGGCAAAAACTTCAGATTTTTTTATTGGGCGATAGAGGGAGCTTTTAAATTTCTTCACATGAACCTGTCACTGCCTTACCAGCCCAGTAGCTGCACACTGTTCTTACACAAAAGACTTTGAAGATGACAACTCGGAATCACAGATGACGACGGGCCTGCCCCATTCCCTCCCCTCCCGAGGGCAGCCGAGACCGGCATTCGATGCCTGCCACGGACCTGGAAGTACAGCAGGGCCTGCATCCGGCATCGAGACTCACATGCCACACACAACAACCCTTGCTTGCTCAGCCCACGGTGCTCTTCCCATAGTTGATCATATGCATAAGACACACTGGGTATGTGATCGCTCTCAGGGTCCTGCCTCGCTCTCCCCTCGTGCTTTAGGATGACAGAGGTTAATTTGGCTTCCTGATCCTGTGGTGCTCTCACTGCACATCAGCCTTTAAACGCAAATACTCTTGGCTTTGCTAGGCTTGTGGGGGAAATGAACATTATTTTTCTCAAGCATTTAACATGAATGTTTCTGCACAAAGCATAGGCAAATGGCCTTGGAGGCAAATCCAGTGACAGGACCCGGTCACGCGAGCCTTAGACAAGCACAGCACAGAACCCAGGCCTCACAGGCATTAGGTAGCCCTGACAGTGATGGGCACACGAACGCTAACAAAGGGAGCCAGAACCATGTAGGCAGATGCTTAGCTGAGCACTCCGGGTCAAGTCCTCACATGATGCAAGTTACCAGGGCAGGAGGCAAAGCTGGCATTGCTGGAATTAACGTCAAGAGACACTTGCGAACATACACACACAGCACCCAAGTTCCCACTGACAAATCTAATTGATTCAGCAACCTGCCGATCGATACCTTGGAGACTCTCCAGGCTGTTCACACTCACCCTCAGCTGCAAACATCTTGAACAGCATCCAGAATAGGCAATATATTAAATAGCGCTCCAGTGGAACAAGACAGAGACACGTGAAAGGATACATCCCCAGGATAACTGCTTCAAGGCATTTGATAGGTAAGGACTCCCTGGTCATTTCTCTTGCCGTCTCCATTAACCTAGGATGGAAGCAAAAAGGTTTTCAGACATTTCAGCCAGAACAATTGACAGGAATCAGAGTGTCCTCACTCAGACTAAGAGCCAGATACCTCTGGTTCTCATCTCAGCAAGTAACAGTGAACATGATTCTCCTCCTCAGTGATCTCTGGAAAAAATAAACAAACAAACAAACAGGAGTTTGGCATCGCAGTGTCTTCCACACCTTGACAAAGCATTGGAAAAAATGCAGTGCTCTGCCTTCCCCAGGAACTCCATGTGAGTATTGCCCCAGACTACAACACAACTTGCTGAGCTGCAAGAAGACAGCTGTGCAAGCTCGCACATCAGGACCAGTTTAGCTCATGTCTAAAACACCCCTGGCTCTCCTCTGGAAAGGCAGGGGGGAAGAGGAAGCAGAGAAGAAGGTAAGAAGCTTATACGATCAAGCCCCCTTGACCCTATGGCTATAGGTACAGCAGGATACAGTAATTTAAAGTAGGGCTAGTGCTTTTTACTGAAGTCTACTCTGCAGAAAACTCAAACAGGACAGATATTGCACACAGACAAGGAAAATGGTTTTTAAAAAAGGAAACACTATGGTAAAAATCTTCATATTGGAGATGATGATAAAAATATAGCTCTCATACCATTAAAGTTCTATTTCTCTCCACCAAGTCTCCTATCTTAGGCATTACAAGCCTTATACGCAGTGCAAATGGCAACAGAGCTGCCTGGGTTACTACCGCCCGTCACAGTGATTCCCAAACCCAGTTAATGCAAGCTGGAAATTATCTTTTCCTTTGTAAAGGACAGCCCTCCTCCTTGTGCCTGCAGCGCAGAGAACAGACGGGAGCTGCTCTGCCTCCGACACGCTCGGCGGCAGCCCGGGGGCCTCCCCGCGCTCGACGCCGGCGGCACCGCGGCCAGCGCGCACAACGGCGCCCTTCGCGTCCCCCGGCAGCTCCTTCGTGCCGGCCGGAGCACGAGCAGCTGCAAGGCCTCAACATCAGTCAGGAAGAGCAGTACGCGATGAACATTCACAGGACAGATCCACAAACGGCAAGAGCTACTAAGCTTCTTAACTTTAGCTTCAGGGGGGAAAAAAATAAGTTGCAATTCTGAGCGCGGCAGCCCCCTGTAAAAGGAAGGCAGGGAAAAGCTTACATTGCAGTTTCAAGCTATTTAGTAGCAGATAAAGGAGCTATAATAGTAGCTGTTTTGTCATTTTATCTCGAATCTTACCCATACAAGTCTGTTTCAATACCAAGAGCACTTCTACCCCATAATGAATATAGCAACAGATCTGTAACATTCTCCCTTTGTGTGAGGAACCAGCAGCAGATGTTCGAATGCCTTCTTGAGTCTATTGTCTGGCAATGGTATGAGCCAATTTTTCTTTACAGCTCCATCAGGGTTCCTTAATAACATGGTGTGTGCAAACAGCATTCTTTTTTCCTTCCCTGTTATTTAGCTGCATAATTCCCACACGACTGCTTCTACCACACTCTCACTGCAACTGATTATCCATTATTTTTGCAGTCACAGAAATGTCCATCTTTACAGAATAAAGTGAGCTGTAGTTTCTTAGAGTCCATAGAATATTTCCCAAACCTCACAGAATGGTTGAGGTTGGAAGGGACCACTGGAGATGATCCAGTGCAACCATCCCTGCTCAGAGTCACCTGCTTGAGCAGGTACATGTACCAGAACCCTCTCCAGGCTGCTTTCGACTATCTCCAAGCCTGGAGACTCCATGATTTTTCTGCAAGCCTGCTCTCATGCTCCAGCACCCTCATAATAAAGAGCTTTTCCTCATGCTCAGACAAAATTTCCCATGTTTCAGTTTGTGCTCGTTGCCTCTTGTCCTATTGCTGGGCACCACTGAAAAGAGCCTGGCCTTGTCCTCTTTGCACCCTTCCTTCAGACACATATATTCATTGATCAGATCCCCCCAGCCTTCTCTTCTCCAGGCTGATCCAGCTCTCTCCACCCTTCCTCCTACGAGAGATGCTCCAGTTCATCATCCTAGCCCTTCACTGGACTCCCTCCAATAGCTCCACGTCTCTCTTGGCCTCTGGGGAACCCAGAACTGGACACAGTTCTCCAAGCATGGCCCAACCGGGGCCGAGTAGAGGGCGAAGATCACCTCCCTCAACCAACAGGTCCAGTCCCTCAGCTCAGAGTTAACTGGAGGGAACCGCACTGCTCCACGCTTACTTAGATCACACGATCACACACAGTTACTTTGTGCAGGAGGGAGATATTTTGTTCCTCACCTTTGGCCAAATCTATACCGTAGTGCAGAAGCTTGCAGAGACTTCATAACTTATAGTAAGGCAAGTAACACAAGTTTGTTAGTGCTTGATTAATAGTTACAGACATTAAGTGTCCATAAATACTTTTATTATTTTTTTTTCCAGAAGCTTTTGCAAGATCTTTGCTTAGGAGCTTTGAAGAATGACAATTTCAGTTAAGGGTAAAAATTTTTATCAGAATGGCTGCACCAGCAAAAACTGCAATGAAGTTTTGCCAGCACATCCTGTAAGGGAAGAAGAGACAGAACTATCTCAATGAGCATTGAAAACTCTTATCACACATGTATACATACTATCAGTAGGAACAGCAGAACTGCATACAGTGACCTTTGCTTCCCTGGCATAGAAGCGTAAGACCATGCCAAGGACATCATTCTCGCACAAGATACCTGTATATTATACTGGCAAGGCACTCAAAGTGGATCTACCTACACCTGTATTCTGGATTTGTGCAAATACAGCAAATGCAGGCAAGACAAGATTCACTTTCAAGAGCAGTTTCCCAGTACAACGGGGACAATATACAGTTTGTTTGATGACATCTCTACCCTGACTTACACAGCTATGTCAACAGAAATCTAACATTTTCCAAAGTGTTATCTCTAGTCTAGACAAATCCAAAGAGTGTCTGGCAGTCTAGATGCAAGCTGACAGCAAACAGTGACTTTTTCCTCAACAGAGGCTTAAATATTGAATCATGTCAAGCCTGTCTCCCTTAACGTTATGAGTCACCTATGGATAATTTATGCTCCTCTTCAGCCCAGTCAGGCGCTTTTATTCCCTCATGGATCACGTTGACACTCACAGTAAATCCCCATAATATCTAGTCCCCCCTCCATAATAGAAATGCTCATTAATATGCCCCAGCTGTTTTAGGACACTCCCATATGAATTTATGAATATTCAATTTCCATCTAGTGTCCAACTTGTTTGCATCCAGACATTGCTGTCTTGAAGACAGATATTGTAATGCTTTCCTTAGCTTCAAGCCTCTAATACCAGATAGGCAATATGTTTAATATCAATAAACCAAGGATCTCAGAACAACCTCTACTTCCAAGAGTCCGGGCATCTCACTGGACTGACCTGCTAATACAAAGTTGGTCATGCAGGTGCCCTGCTGTTACTGAACCAGTAAGGGCAGGAAACCCTGTACTTTTTCTGTGTGTTTACCCAGGCTGGGATCAAGGCCTTGGCTAATAACAGCAAGAACAACAAGCAGCAAAGGCCCCTGGCAGCGTTTGGAGGGACTCCGGCATTCTTGCTCCCAGGGCAGCTCTCTCCTAGACGACAGCGAAGCTTGGTGAGGATGCTGGAAGGGCGCTCTCCTTCCTCTCTTCTCCCTCCCCATACCCTGCTTGCTGCTCAGCAGCACACGCGGCCACCCGCGCACCGCGGCGGCTTTGTCAAGGGTAGCCTTGTTGTCCCGGCACAAGCAGCCTGTTGTTACAGAACATCTTCCCGAGAAACTGCTCCAGCCCATGGCTCGTGTGCCAGGCGCCAGCACAAAACAAAGCGGCTCCAAGACACAATTCAGATTTCTTGCAAAACAGGACACCTCCCAGGGAAAAACAAAATAGTGGAGGTGTGGGTGTTTATTAAACTGATGGAAAATGGACTAGCAGGGGGAGGGGAAAAAAAAGGTCACCAAGAACTACACCAGGAGACATCCTCAGCTGGTGCAAACAGACCGTCACATAGCTCAGATCACAGCCAAGCTGATATAGGAAGGTCTTTGAGAACCTACAGGGAGATCTAAGTGTTACTCCTCTTTTCACAGCTTGTGAGAAGAGGAAAAAAAAAAAAAAAAAAAGCGTAAGTTTTCCAGCCCCACTGCAATATGACATATTTGGGACTGCTAAATATGCTCATAGCAGCTTCACTACTCTTAGCACTCCTTGTATCTTTGAATCCATTGGAGCAAGAAGACAAAGATGGGCAAAAACTAGTGGATTTAATGCTGTGCAATACGTGACAGGTGTGACGTGACAAATTGCCATCAAGGTCCCTAGACACTAGACCCTTTCTTGGTACACTCTCAGTAACTCTGCAGAAGTCACGTCACAAAAGTCCACATAAGGATGCAACAAGGACAGAAGTCAAGTAAGAGTTCCCAAGCCACAAACACCAAGGCAGGTAAACAAGGGAAAAGCGACCACTTAAGAAAGGATCCAAAAGCACAGGTGCATCTCCAGAGGCGAGCATTACATCAGTTCACTTTCAGCAAGAAGTGCAGTGCTCTTCAGCCAGAGCTTTACCTAGCTCAGGAGAATGAACCTTTCAAGCAGTAAGGTCTGAACAAAATCCGCTTTCATCTTCCATGCCCTTGGCAAAGGGTAATGGGAAACATTTAGAAATAAGTGACCAGCCTGAAAATTACTTTAAGCTTCTATAAACCCATCCATCATTCAAAGCAATCGATCTTTTTCTAAAGAAGTCCCACCTGGTAAGTCAGTGAAAACTCCACCAAAAAGGAATGTGAAAGACAGCTGCCAGCAAGGTGAAAACCTGAAGTCTAGAGCTGTAATGGGAACTGGAATTTACAGCGACAGGCCATTAGATTAACAACAGACAGCTGGGGAAAAAGAGACAGCACAAGCCACAGGAGTAATTACACTCTGCTCATCTAAATATCCCCCTAAGTAAAAGCATGATGCTGTCAGCATCACTTCCTGCCCTAATCTGCCAAGTTTCTGGGTCCTGTTAGAGAGCTGTCATAACTACAATGCAGTTCTTACATACAAGGGATCCCACCTCTGGTGCTGGGCTCCCTTCACACACATTCCTACTGGCATTGCGCGCTGCATCGTCCAAGAGCAAGAGAGAAACAAGGTCACAGCCTTAAATAATGCATCGTGATCCTCCAGTGGAAAGGTCTGAGGCCAAGGCAAAATGAAGACCCTGTAGCATTTTGTACCGTTCATCTCCTCACATCATCAGCAAAGGACATTACACCATGCCCAGAACATCAGCGCTTACATGGCTTCCACAGAAACACCCTGGTGCTCCCAACCAAACACCAACAGGCAGAGACAGTTGCTTCAACTACGCACATCCAGCTTTGGCCTAGAGCTACACAGGTGCTTCCACAAGGTTGCTGAGGGAGACCAGCTCTTCCACGTGCTGGCTCTCCGTGGGTCCACTTGCCACCTGGCAGCAGGAGGGGACCCTCCTGGCAAAGGCGGCAGTAGAACATACACATTTTGGCCTTGCCAAGACAGCTCTCCCATGCTACACAACCATATTGATTCAGGGCAGGTGACCCCCTTTGGTGTTCACCTGGGCCGCAGGACACTAGAGCACTTCCAGAGACACTTACCCACTTAGAGGCCTGGTTTTTCTGATCTCGAAGAACTGAGTTCCTGTGTGATTGTATCTGAGTTTTGTCTGTTAAGGGAAAGCAACGTAAGAAACAATTGAACAATAAAGCCCAAAAGGTAAATTTCAACTCCAATTGAAAAATAAAACAAACAGTAATAGGTGATTAATTCTCACCATAGAGATGAAACAAGGGTATGGGAAACAGCTACAACAAGGAAAACAAAACATACACCAACCAACATTAGGTGGAAAATCTTGCAAAACAAAGGTCATAACTCTAATGGCTAATTATAATATACTAACACTAATGCAGCTTGGCATTTGATGGTTATGAATTCTCTTTTTGCAGAGTTTGAAAAAGCTTCCCCTTCAGGCAAGGGAAAACATTTATAGCCTGCTCAGACCAATCATCATTCATCATTTGGAGAAAAAAAAAAAAAAAAAAAAAAAAAAAAAGCTTTCTTTAATTTTAAGCTCAGATACATGGAGCAACAACACAGCAGGTACATCCAATAACATCTAGGAAATAAGTCATTCTCTTAAAAAAAAAAAACAGTTCTCTTAAAACGTAAATAATTAGTGCAGCACAAGGGGATCAGTTAACAGTACAAGCACAGATGAAAAGTGCATCACAAAGGATGCCAGGGGACAGACAACCCACCAATCATCATCATGCCCATGCACTTATTTTTGCTGGGTTATTTTTCTAGCAGAATCAGTTCCCTACCCAGCCACCGTAACATTTATGTAGAAATGAGGTGGCAAAACCAGGGCAAAGGTGGGCGACTCTGCGGAGGCAAAGGGTGCCTTGCAAAATAACACAGCTACTGACCATATAACTATGGCCTAAATAAGCCTCCAAATCATGTCAGGCACCTGGATGTTCAGAAATGACCTCAGTTGGAGTACAGAATTCTCCAGAAATAACACTTTCCTTCTTGCCTGCCTTTGAAGTTTAATTCAGGAGCCCCTTTCACAGAGTGCTCTGAACAAAACCTATAACCTCTTTTAGTCCTAAAAAGAAACTAGGACCCTGCTCCCCAATCCCAAAATCTGAAACCTTTTTGAATGCTGAGTTAAACCCCATGTCCAAGGCCTGATTCTACTACCTACCAGAGCACAGGCTTTCAAGCCCACTATGGCAGAAATGTGTCTGAGCTCCACAGGAGAGGGTCTCCTCTCCAGCACACCGCTCCTCGCCACGACGGGCGAGCAGAGCACAAGTTTTCTTGCCATCCCAAGTGCCCCACATGCAGCAGATGCCTCCCCTTGTTTCCTGCTCTGCCTCTTCAAACACACAGCTCCTCCCTCCTTCTCCCTCCCACTGTTCTTCAGTGGGACACAAGGCTCACGATGTGCTTCAGAAAGGGCTCAAAAACGGGGAGAAAAGGAAACCTCCAGTGCCATCCAGCCCTGTGTGGGCTGGACTGCCAAGCTCCGGAGCCAGCATAGCTGGCTATGCCTCCCTATCCCAGGGACAAGCATCCCACACCAGCCAAGGAATGTAAGCAGCGAGTTCAGCCCTCGGGGAGCACCTAAGGGCTGCCAGTGCAGAGAGAGATGTTTTGCAAACACCTTATCTCTCCCTTTGTTGCTTTGTGAGCAGGTGCCATAATATTCCTCCAGGCACCACAATCTGATAACAGCCTCATAAACCAAATTCCAAGTGAACATTTCTGTTATTACAGAGATGTCACTTCAGGTAAACTCTACGGTATCATTTAGAGGTGATTACACGGCCCAGATGATTGCTGTGACAAGCTCAATGCAGTAGGCGCTACCAGGAATCCTGTCAGCCGTGCTGACAGGGGAGCCTCCTCAGTCCTGCGCAAAGCCCAGCCCTTGCAAACGGTGCGTTGGGGCTTCAGTCCATCCCCCAGCGACTCCCCGGGCCGCGCTCCGTGCCAGGCGCTGGGCAGCCTCCTCTGGAGGCCATGGCTCGAGAAGGATACTGCAGCATCTTCATGTAGGTCTGTATGGCCTGAAGCCATTCCGGGATGGACATGCAGAGCTTGTAGTTTGGCACTGGTGGCACTGAAGGCTGGACAAAAGAAAAATGAAGAGGTTAGACAGCTGCAGCTCCCTGCAGCGCAGGTCAGGGATGTACTTGGGCACACACATGCTTAGCGCAACACGGCACAGCAGCACAGATGGCTCGAACCCCGCGTGAGCTGGGGCATCACGCAGAAACCACCCGCTTCCAGGACGGTCTGCGGACGCACCGCGCTAGCCTGACTGCGCTGGGGCGGTGAGACCAGGACGGGCCACGGCACAGCTGTCACGAGCAGCACAGCTGCCCATGGCCCTTGAACGCCACCCCAGACTGACGGGCGAGCTAGCCCAGAAGACAGATGCTTTGCATTTTTTCCCCCAGTATAAAATAGCTCAGAAGAGGAGAGTTCCACCCAGCACTGGCTTTGTCATCCTCCCCTTCCCCAAAATTAACTTCTAAATTTTGGTTTCCTCAACTTTGAGGGAAAAGAGATAAAAGGACAGAAAAGTCTTGGATACCATAATTCTCCAGCTGCTGCTATGAGCTCCGCACTCGCCAGCCACAACAGGCAGGCACAGGCCCCAGCTAAGGCTGCAAAACCAGGGGTGATGGGGCAGCTGAACAGTCACCTGGGGCCCAGATATTTAATGATATTAAGATATAGGCTAGCACCTTAATGTGATTTAAAAAAAAAATCCCATAAGGTGCTTAAGACATCTGCTTATGCCTAAGAAGCCTGGCCCTCAATACATATTTAATCCTCATAGCTAGGTGGTTCCTTAGCCTGTAACCCTGCAAAGGAGGAGCAGGGCTTTGCCATAAACACCTGTATTTTAAGGACAAGGCTGCAAAATACACAGTCAGCGTATGTTAAGACCAGGGAACTGAGGGTGAAGCAGTAAAATCAAAGCCCCAAGAGAAATACCACAGCAGCAGCCAGTACTACGTGGCCTCATGAACTTGCAAACCAGAGGACAATCTAACAGGAGGGAGCTTAGTACATTTACTGCTACACAACTATTACAGCACCATTGTTGCTTTCTGTCAAAGCAGTCACAGCATACTCCCTGAAGTCCTTCAGTATTGGGCATAGGCTAGCCCTAAGCTTCAATTTGCAGATTATGAAGTGAAAAACATTGCTCTGAAGACACTAAGTCTACTATGATAGGTAAGATGGAGAAAAAATAATAATAAAAAAGTTCCCATACTATGGAGCTGTCTCCGTTACACAGACCTTTCCCTACAGAATCCCACCTCACAAACAGCAAGGGGTTTTGCTTTTGCTTTCAGAGAACAAGGCACCTATAATCCTAAGGTGATCAAATACCTGATGCAGCCAGACAGTAAAAAGGTGTCAGAAGAGGAAAAAAAAATAAAAAAATAAAAAAAAAAAACACTCCTGTTTTATTGGTATGTAGAAGAGTATTTTAAAATGGTAAGGAAACAGATGGCCAGGCCTCCAACACACCATCATCATTAGCACCACAAGAGACCAAAATAACAGTAATTCTGCACACAGGGGGTCAGTGGTAACAAGTGGAAGTTATTAGCAAGATTCATTAATGTTTCTTAATCCCTATTTCCATACACAATCTCCTCAAAGGTCATTTCTCTGTTTCACAAGTTGCTTCCTCTCCCCCCACCTCAATCTTTTGGGTCTGGGAGCAGTAAATATTCACCTGTCATCCCTGGTGCTACGAAAGGGCTGCACTAAACACACTGGACAGCACTCCACCTTCCCAAGCAGCAAGCAGTTGAGAGTTAAGGTGGCCTTTGCCAGGTCCTTCCAGATGAAGGTAACAGCAGCAGGAATTATTTCACCTGAACCCTCCGTTAAGGGCAAAATCCTCCTCCTCGAGGCAGCTGGGCCATTTCAAGCACAAACCCAAGCAGGGGTTAACGCGAGCGCTGGACATGGCTGCTGCCTAGAACACGCTGAAGCCAGAAAATCCAGGCCAGAGACAGCCACTCCTTGAACCCGCAGCGCAAAGCCCCTCTCCAGCCTGGATCCCCCATTCCCACCTCCCGGCCCCACAGGAGCTGCCTCCTCTCCAGGCTGTGGGTCGCGGAGCCAAGGGCACTGCCAGCAGCACCCAGCGCCTCCCCGTCGCGCTGCGATTCCTCGGCCAGGGCCCCGGGCGCACACAAGCCCCGCTTTGGGCGGTCGCGCAGTAAAAGGCTTTGCAGCCTGGCATAGCCCAGCTCCTCGCGGCTCCGAGGAAAAGCAGCAGCGCGCGAGGCAAGGCGCGCAGCGCAGGCTGCCCGCTGGAAGCCTCTTGGAGCCATCAGCAGGAGCGCGCGCGGCTGGCGACCAGGCAGCCGGCTCTTCCGGACCTCCCTCCGAGACCACCCGGCTGCCGGGAGGGAGCACCGAGCAGGGCAAACAGGACGGAGAGACGCACCAGGGCCGAGCGAGCAACTTGTATTTACCTCCCAGTTCCTTCCAGAAATATTGCCAAGGCAGCTCTCCGCAGGCCAGTCTATACCATGTGCATACTCGCTTCCCAGCTCTGTCTGGTCAAAAACCTAAAACCCACTTATTCCTGGAAACAGTCCCACTACCCTGACCAAGTGATTAGATGGGCCCAGGTAACCCAGGTGAGTCCTTGGGAGCGCTCGTGGGACTCCGTTCCCTACGGCTTGCTTAGGGAGGGGACAGGCACCCCTGGAGGCTGCGGCACTTTGCACGAACATTGCTTGCTACGCTTAGCGCTACACAAGTGCTTAGGGTACGGTGCCACAAACATCAGAGCCTCAGCATAGAGCGGGGCTGCTACGATCCCACCACCCCTCCCACCCTCCCTACAAAAATAAACACAACGTGCACACTCAGAGAGGAATCCAGCCAAAACTAACCCTGAGGAAAACCGAAAACAAATGAAAACAAACCCAGATCTTGATCCCCTGGCCAAGGGAAAAGGGCAGGGTGCGAGCAGGGGGCCGGAGCGCGAGTAGCGGTGCCGCACGGCCGCCTGCCCGGGGCCGCGCGCTCCTCCCAGCCAGCACGGGTGAGGAGCCAGGGCGCCAAAACTTATTCCTAGAAGTTAAAGAAGGCCCAGGGCAGCTACAGCTCCAGCATGACGCGGCTCGAGCCCCTCGGTACGCGGCACGGGACGGGCGCGCGCCGCCAGCAAGAGTGTAGGGGATGACAGAACTGCGGTGAGGAAACGCAGACGCAGCACTACCGATCATGAATTTATAAAGCAAGTGAAAGCCCAAGAGCAGACAGACTGAAAATCCTTGACCTTGTATCAGTGTTCCTAAGCAGTGACGGCTCCAGAGACAGCAGAGCTTGTGCAGAACTAGAAGGAGAGCTAAATGTTTTACTAGAGCTGGAGACCATCCTATGGCTGGACTTACTCTGGTCTTAGCTCACCACAGACCCCCAGCGTGAACCTCACCTCACACAACTCCGCCGTGCCATAGTTAACAACTACAAAGCCATTTTTTTGCTAGTTCAGCCTGCAAATACTCTCAGTGTTACTTAGCATAAGCGAAGCTGACATATGGTAACCCTCAAAGCTGGTGACATTTAATTCCTTAAGACTCGCCAGCATCTGCAACACCACAGGCTAGGTAAAGGATTGCACAGCACTCCGGAGCAGGCAACCCGCACCAGGCCCAGAGCTCAAGCCGAAAGCCCAAGATGGGGCTGCAACCGAGCAACCCTTCAGAGTCCGAAACTTGCCCGACCTCAGCCAGAGCAGCCGCCTGGGAGGACCCGGCTTTGCTTCCCCGGCAGCTGAACGTCTTCAGCCTCCAAGCTCTGCAGCAGGAGAGGTGCAGCCCCACATTCCTGCAACCTGCATTTGTTCCAACAGGAACAACCTTGCTGATGAGTCAAGAAGCTACTTAGAGCCCCACACGTGTGACTGCTGGGACTAATACCAAGATGATTAGAGAAATCAATTGCAGCTTCCTGGGGAAGGGATGAAAACTGCCTCCTGTCACTAGGGATTAAAAACAGATCCGAACCAAAAAGCGCAGCTGCTCACACAACGCTTTCGGCCTCCACCAGCTACCAATGCAAACAAATTGAAAGCTCCCTTCTCAAACACCAGCACAAGCCAGCAGTTTCTCTCACCACTCCGGACTGGTACCACCACCTATCTTTTGCAGGGTGCAGCACAGCAATCAGCACGAGTCTGTTAAAAAGCTGTTCCTTGATTTACACAACTCTCCCGTCATTTCTACTCTGGCCAGAAATGACTATCACAACTTTAGCAACTCAGCGCCACGTTGCAGGAAACAAACCTACTCTTACCGTTCACCCACCCCGCCGAGGTTTGCTATCCTTAATAGGGACCAGGCAGTCTTCAAACCTGAGGAGCCAGACCTCAGGCTTAGCCAGTAAAATCTAACCAGTCAGAGGAGCAACTTTTGCCCTCGAAGAAGCTAATCACTCTGCAATGGGAGCTTCCGGCATTCCAGTGGTGGAAAAGCCACAATATAATTCCTCAGCTTCTGCTGATCAAGAATTAGTCATTCAAATTTTGAAGGAGGCGGAGGAGAATCTGCAAAGCCATGCAACAGCTTAATCTAGCAGCCTTCACAGCATTATTCCTCCTACCCAGCTCCAGCACACAGCACAAAGTTAACTTTGTGTTTCAACACCAAAAGCGCCAGCACGGGCATTGCCCTCAGCCCACCGGCACGGCACCACCTCAGCCGAGGGCTGCGGCGCTCGAGCCACAGCCACGGCTCCCACAGATGCTGGGTCAGTCACCACGGATATTGCAAGTGAAAGCCACAGGCTTTGGAGCTGGAAAGCAAGGGAAGGAACCCTAGTCTCCATCGCGTGCATCGCTCTGTAGTAATACCAAGCAGATCTCCAAGCTGCTCAGACTAGCACAGGCTGGTAATGCCGCCGCAACAAGAAATTTTGCCCTCTCCCTCAAACGTTTGCGCGAGTATGAGAAGAACCATGTTAGGGAACTGAGAACAAATCCTGCAAAAAATGATTATTCTTGAGCTGGATCCGTTCCCATACACGCGAAGAAGCAGGAGCAGAGACAGCGAGAGATGCCCCTTCTGCATCTACACTGAACTAAAAAGACTGCAGAACAGACAAAAATCCTTCTTTGCTTGCATCGGATCTGCAAAGTGCCTTCACTATATGACCCTACACTGCCTAGTTCTCTGCACGCACATTTTATCCTTGCTAACCCAAGGAAGGAGAGAGAGGAGAAGAGGAGGGGAAGAAAAGCTGTATATTCCAGTATCATCCTGAAATGTGACAACACTACCCAGACCATCTCACCCCAGGGAGAAAAGGGATATGATCCTACACTGACTTCAGCCATCACTTCAGATTAATGCTGCTGTGCTGGGAGGAGCAAATCAAGCCCAAAGTCTGCCAAAAGAGACAAATCAAACATGCTGCGATCAGCACTGCCGCAGCCGGCACAGACACCAGGCAGGGCAGCAGAAAAGCCTTGGAATAACGGGAATAATGGCAGGCAAAAGTATTTTATTCGGATCAAAAAAGAAAAAAAAAAAAAAAAAGGGAAAAAAATTGTCTGGCAACTTGTTCAATTAAGATAAAAATGTATGAAACGAAATGGGTTCTTTTGACACACTGAAGATGAGTTTTCAGCCTCATAAGTTGTTTCAGAGGCGAGGTCACGTTTTAGGAAACGCTCAGGTCACACAGAACTGAGCGAACGTGCTTTGAATGGAACAAAGCACGTGATACCTAACGACTATTTCTTATTATTAACTATTTTCCTACTTTCTCCTGGCTTCAATGCAAAAACACCACAAAGGAGAACAGCTGCTCCCCCTCCCCACCCCACGGGCCCCGCGGCCGCCCGCAGGGCACCCGGGGGCGC
>VZSV01000012.1:3569173-3586888 GCA_013398735.1 Nothocercus julius
CCCGGCCCGGCCCGGTGCCCAGCACGCGGGTCCCGGTGCGCGTGCCCGTCGCTCCCCGGCACGGCTGCGAGCCTCAGGGTAAAGCTCTGCCCACAGGTGTCCTCAAGAAGCCCCCAGTGGGATCCAAGTCTTGCACTTGCAGGTCTGCGTTTCTCTGTAGGCTCTGGAGCGGCTGAACTGAAGCCAAGCAGTGTGAGCGAAGCCATCGCCGCTCCCAGAGAGCGGCCCCGCTGAGCTCGCGGGCTCCTCGGGGTGCTCCAGACGTTGCGGCGATGGCCGCAAGCTGCAAAGCCACAAGCAAGGGCAGCTGGGTGAGGTTGGCAGGGCCTTCTGCTCATGACCTGGGGCTTGGGGAAGCCCCAAGCCCTGTCACAGGGATGGGAGATGTGGATCTCCCCTCAGACCTGAGCCTCCCCCTTCACCCGCCTGGTTGGCACCGACAGCTCAGGAGATAGCGCGGAGGAGAGACTCCCTCCCTGCTCCCAGCCAGGCGGCCGGCGGCTGCTCAGGATCCACAGCTATCGGTTTCTATCTTCCACCATAAATAAATCTCTTCAGCACCCCAGTCAGCTTCGTGGACATCTCAGGAATTGTGAGTGCCTGTTTAGCTGCTGCTTACCACGCTCAGGAGCTGCCTTGATATGGTGGGCCCTACCAGCCGCCTCGGCAGCGCCTCCCTGCTGGAGACGGGCTCCAGATGGGCCCGCGTGAAAGGCAGGGGCCCAGGAGGGCCGCAGATGGCCGAAAGCCCAGCGGAGAGGGCTCCCAGGGAGCAGGGGAAGGCGCAGGCTCAGCGCTGTTGGGAAGGGGAGGCCGAGAAAGCCTGCGGGTTTGCTGGAGCAGAGCCGGGGAAAGCTCTGAAGTTGTAGCGAGCCACGTGCGAGCAGCCGGGCACTCCGCGAGTGCCGGAGCCCGGAGCGCTGGGACTGCCCAGCAGAAAGGCACCGTCAAAGACGCTGATACCACGTACGTCGCAGAGCTCGCTCGCTGTTGGGGCAAGCAGCCGCAGTGAGGCGGCCGCAGCCTTTGCTTGGTGCTGCCCAGCGTCCAAAGCAGCTAGGAACCCGTAGACCACCCTCTCCTTTACCCCTCCACTTTTAAACTGCTCTGGAAGTGTGGAAACCAGAGTTATGCTGCGCACTTTGCATCCCGGAGCCGCCTGCATTCGCGGCTCTGGGGCGCACTGTGCCCCAGAGGGTAGGTAAGGGGCCATGCGGGGCCAGGACACCCCCGACCCTCTGCCTGCCAGCCCGCAGTGGCCCTTTACAGAGCCCAGGCGCCTTCCCCTTCCTTAGCGCTCCTCCTCCGCGCGCAGGCTGAGGAGGGGTCCTCCGAGAGGCCGTCCCCCGGGCCCTGCTCGCCGTGGGATGGGCAGGCAGGGCAGAAGGCGGCTGAGGTCCTGCAGCTAACGGTAACCGCAAAAGCGCGGCCCAAGGTTGGCTCGTCAGCACGGCCAAGCGCTTCCCTTCGAGAAGGGCGGGCGCGTGGCCGGCTGCAACAGCGCGCAAGGTACTGTTTATTTGGAAATCCAGCCACTTTGCGCGGAGGCACCTTTCTAAAGCTAGCTTGGAATAATGCTGGGAATGTGGGCTTATTCCTATGCAGAGCTTGTTGCTGCCACAGCTGTTTTCTGGGTCAAAGGAACTAATTTCATCATAAAAATCATGTAAGAGGGTTTTAACCTTCATTATTTTCAATTGCAGACTAATTTAAATGTGGCATTCAAAAGGCTGTGCAGCAGAATTATAGGGGAACCAATGGAGGGAAAATTAATGGCTCCTAATTTTGCCATGGCAGGGAGGTGATATTAGCACTGGCAGTTTTTTTCCAAGAGAATTTCTCCTCCAAAGGTGCCATCCCAGCACCACTGTAGAGCCACCCTTCCCAGCCCATACCCCAGTGCACCCAGGTAGAAATTCAGCCCTGTCGTGTTGCAAACCCTCCCTGCCCTGCAACATTTCACGTGCATGAGACAGTTCATTTATTTACTCATTTGGGATTTGGGGGGCAGCATCTTCCTGGTGACTCACGGTTCCCATTTTGCCGGTGAGGTGCAGGGACCAGGGATGAGCAGAAGAGGGCTCCAACTGCCTGCGGACACCGGCTGCCGAGGAGGATTTAGAAATCACTGTATGTCCAGAAGAGTTGCAACAGTCCAAAGCGTTTAATCCTAATAAGGTGTCTCAGCTTTGCAAAAAGGAACTGGGAAACACAAGTCTAGGAACTTTCCCTGATGTTGCATTTCTCATATGCAAGCATTATGCTGCTGCCTGGAAAGGCCACTGTGACTTGGTTTGGCCCCTAAAAAAGAAATAAAACTTGTTCATTTGGGGATTCTTCCTGGATTGGAAGTAATGCTGGAACTGGATTTGGTTAGTAATGAAAGGTTAAGCTGTGATAAGGATGTAACCATGGTAATATGTTAATGGATGGTGCTGCCAGTCTAACAAGTAGGAATGATAACCTAATGTGTAATCAACACGATCATAAAAGCCTGGGAAATGAAGACACAGAGTAGCTTCTAAAAAAGGAAAACTGTGAAAGGAACACTCGAGGGTGAGCTTCTTCAGAGCTTCTCCCAAGGTAACCTTTCTGGAAACTCTATCACACTGTTTATTTCCTACCTAAAATGACCACTGTTAGATGAGCTCCACACATGGTCTCCTTGGCCTGGTCCCTTGCTGACAGCAGCATCTCTGCCCTTCCGGAGCTATGTTTGTTATCAAGGACCTTCCTTGACGGCAGAGCGAGCCGCCGGCATTGAATCGCGAGCTGTTGGTGCCTGCCCCGGGGAGGAGCGCGCTGCAGCAAGCGCCACTCGTGTAGGATCAGGAGCACGGGCCTTGCGTGCCCGTTCCGTCTGGGAGCCGGCTCAGCAGCGCAGTTCCGCTGCGGGCTACCCAGGGCCCTCTAGGAACAGGAATTAGGAGACACTCTGGACAAACGTTGCCCTTATTTACAAAGCTCCTCCGATGCATTGCCCCTCAAGGCTGTACTTGAAAGCAGGCTGACGAAACGCTTACGTTCAGCAAGAGCACAGAAGTCTAGAAACCGCAACCCTCTGCGCTCAGGTGCTCTGTGAAATCTGCAGAGAGGCATCCAGGCCTCGCTGCCTTCAACCCCGTGGTAGAACAAGGTATCACGGCACTGATCATCTCATCAAGCACATTTGCATCTAAAGCATCGCTTCAGGCCTCCCGGAAAGTCAGGGAGCTGCATGTTAGGATTCTCCCTCTCCAGTGAACGACGAGTGAAGAGCAGTCAAAACACTGCAGAAGTGGCCCTAGCTGGGGGTGAAGTTCAACAGCTGTGCTCTGAACACAAAACCTACAGCATTTTAAAAGCATAAAGCTCTCAAAGGAAGCTCTCAAGGCAATAAAATCCACACTCATAAATTTGAGAGGAATTTTTCACGCTGCAGGGACTTACTGTAACTAATACCTGTGCAACAAGTCACATCCAGCAACCCCCGAGGGAATTTCTATTGTTCTCCAGGAGTGCAAGATATTCCCACTGAAGTTCTGTGGAGCCAATGAACCAGCCAAAGGTGGTTCACCCTCGCCCCACCAGCACCATGTTCAGCTCAGGATGTGGGCTTCTTGTGCTTGCAGGCTTGTTTGGAAGAAGGTGCTGAATTATTCAGAGGAAATCAAGTTACATTCCAAGGAATTAATGGAGAAAGGCAATACATGCAGGCTTAGACAGGCTGCAGTTATATTTTAGATGTCTTTTCCCCTTGGCATTAGCTGAACAATTTAATTTGCAATGTAGTAAGTAACTCTGCCCGCGTCTGTGGTCCCCAGTCTACCTTATTCACTTGAGTGATCAACAGATGAGCAAGTTCAGGATTGCCCCATTCAGGAGAAAAAAAAAAAAAAAAAAGTTTCTAGTTCAATCCATTGCAGACTGGGAAAACTTCAAAAGTCTTGAAAATTTCTATAGGACATTTCTCAGCAGCTTTCATCATATTCTAACAACCAGGGTTAGAGCTCGCGGCAGATAACGCCCTCCTCAGCCTCGCTCAGACCCTCCATTATGCTGCTCATCGAGGACCAGGCCTTAGTGATCCCTCACATCACTTCTGGGAGCAGGGCAGACGCATGGATACGAAGCTGAAATTCAATTTTGCTCCTGGAAGTCAGTAGAAGAAACAAATTTCAAAACAATTTTCTAATCCAAAAGTCTTTTTTTTTTTTTTTTTTTTTTTCCCCCGTTAAGGAATACTTAGATCAAAAACTATCATCCCAGGATCACATTCCCTCAATGTTTGATCTGCTTACCTAGAAAGGCATTTCTTTCCAGCTGCTATGTCCAGTTATACCAATAATATTTTACTTAACTGACTGAGTCTCATATCTGAGACTCTTTTTCACATAATATGCACAGCTAGAATACTAAGAGAGTGAGAACGGTTAAGAAATTACTGCTCCAGTAATAAAACAGAGATCAAAGTCACTTAGGCATGCAAAAAGAGGGCTTCAAATTACACTTTCCACTTTAAAATAACTCAGTAGGACACACGTTCACTGCCCCTTCCATGAAGCTGATAAGCTCTCACCAGTTGACCTATAGCCACAGCAACAGCAGGTCTGGGTTCATGTGAGGTATTTTTAAGCAGATTTTTTTTAACTGATTATTTCATGATACATATTCTTCAATCCACCCTGACCTTGTAGCTTTGACAGACAGTTCCCAGCATTTCTACAGCGTATATCACAAGCCTGCAGTTTTACCAATGCCCCTTAGATACTTTTTATAGCTTTTTTTAATAGCCAAAGCATCGTAATAAGCAGAACAGGTTTACGAAACAAACAAACACAACATTTCATCAAATGACTGCCCCAGGCAGGCAGGAAGAAAGCATTTTCAATGTACTTTCCATAGCCCGGAGCAGGCTGTTGCTTCCCCTCAGCCTGTGCAGCATCCTCGCTTGCCTCCCGTTCACACGTGCGGAGCCATGGCACGTGGGTGCGATGCGTTTCGAGAAGACAGGCAATGGTCAGGGCACCTCAGGGCAGAATGTGGAGCACCAGCACCTCAGAGGTTAAATTTTGACAATAGCTGTTACTGAAGTATTAAAGAGCCTCACCCATTAGTAGCTATGCCTGCACATTGCCTGTGCTTAGCTTTTTTATACTGACACATGGCTGCTGAAGGACATTCAAAGCTCAGGATATATTGTTATTTTGGCTTCTGAAAGACATTTTACTGAAGATATAAATACCAACTTTGAGCATGGGCAGTTGAGGCTGTCTCACTGTGCTGATGTACAGCAGGAGGAAGTCCAAGGGGGTTCTGAGAAACCTCTCCAGCAGGGAAGCAGCTGGTCTGCTAGGCACCTGTGTATTTAATCTATGCACAAACTGCACCATTTGCTGGAAGGAATAACATTGATAGTTTTGGATACATAGAGTCTTTGTAGAAACAAAAAGCTTTTTTTCCTCCAGAATAGCTTTGATGCATCATAGCCAGAAGGACTTCACATGTTCCACCTACCTTGTAAGGTTTCGTGTGTTTTCCTTCAAGAAAACCGCATCACCTGCCAAAGAATGACCTTCAATGCAGTAGTAATTTGCTGTGGTTGCTCCTTTCCAGCTGTGGGAATATCTAAATTACAACACTAAATGGGGATATAACCTACAGATATACAGAAACATGCCCCTCTAGTTCTGGCAGTAAAAGAATGAGCCCATCTGAAAATCCAACCCTCTGTCCTAACAGCTTTGACCAGATGCTGGTGCTGTTCTCCTGCAGGGGAATATAGGCCTTGTGTTTCCTGTGCCTGCAACACCTGCAGCCTCATTCTGCGGAGAGCCTCTGATACAAAAATAGCTCGGAGCCCACTACAATCTTGTGCAAAGGGAAAGTAAACACCTTTCTTTGAAGCAGGTTCCCTGAAATCACTCCCTGCTCACGCCCTGGGAATCAAGGCTAAACATCCATGTCCACACAGGTCCTACTGTGCTCCCACCGGAGACTACTCCGGTTTTACAAACAAAAGTTCGGCTCCAACTGGAAGTTTTGCAATGTCTCCCTTGCATTCTACCTAAGCAGTTGCTCCATCTCCTCTTCCCTGCTAATCTCTGTAGAGCTGGGTGCTTTACTAAAACAATATTTGCACTACCCTTAAAGAGCTGGCTTTCTCTCAACTGCTCTGCTTCGGGGGTCACTAGCACTTTCTCTTCTTCATAGACCTTTCCAAAGCAAAGAAATAAAATCACAATGCGAGGGTGGAAAAGCTCAACCACTGAAGCTAATACTCGAATAGCACAGATTGGCAGTATGCTAGTGTATAATACATTTACATACCACTTTTTAATGCAGTACACATATGTATGCATGCATGTTTATTTATGTCACAGTAAATAATCCACATATAAAATTCCCCTACAATAAATGGCAGCTTTGGAAAAAAAAAAATAAAATAAAAAAGGATAATTTTCAGACCATCAGGTGTATCAGCAGCTATCAGAAATGGTAACTATGGCTTCAGTCAAGTTACATTTTCAACGCTAGTTACATATAATGGTAAGGGATGTTTCCTCACACACAAAGGTACAACATTGCGTGGAGAGAATATTCATAACAATTTAAAATCTTCTCTTAAAACAAAGAATTGGACACCACCAACAAAAAACATGTTGCAGCAAAGATCTCTGCTATCTTCATGAAGAGAACACGTGCAGGAGCAGTAAATAACACGCGTCTTAGCAGTAAATACACTTCTCAAATATTTTGGCTCTGTTCATTCTATTTCAGCCATTAAACTCACTTCTCTTAACAGATTTAAAATTACCTGGTGGTGGTGGGGGAATCACAAGGGGAACCCCCCATGTTACCATTTAGCTTTAGGTCTATGAATCAATCATTAGTGGCCCTTAACACTGAAGAAGACGGTACAAACAGGCACTGGAAAAGACAGCAACAGAAAAGGTCACAAGTTCCCACTCATGCAAGTTCACAGAACGGAAAATGAAAGTAATAAATACTGAAAGAGCTTAACCAATTTCACTTGGTTGTAACTGTACAAGTTAGTTCAAAGATTTTTCAAAAGTAAATTTCCATTAGGCAGCACTGGCTGGCAGCTCTGGCTACACACCGCAGCCATGGGATCAGAGAGAGCAGAGTGTCCTGAGCACGAGACATGGCCAAGAAGATGCAGCTAGGAAGGCTCCAGTAGCCTGAATTTATTTGCTCTTCCCAGTTCTTCCCTTCTCTGGAAATGCAACCATTTAGCAGCAGAAGAGATGCGATAATGGGCAAGCACCAATCTATAAAACAAATGCTATGAAGAACTTATCTTTCAAATTGAAGACATTTCCATTTAAAGAAACTCCAGATTGTGCGATCAGGCTAAAATTTTCAAACCCAGCCACCAGAAACAAGGATGTTAGACCATGTCAGGAATTATTTAGATAAAAATGAGTCAATGTTTTTCAGGTCCCTTCTCCTGAAATTACCAAAAGCTTCACACATGTGGGGTTGTGGGGAGGGGTGTAGAAGAAAGTTGGAGGGTTTTTTTAGGCTAAAGTTAGCATTTATGCACCTGATGGGCCCCTGGTAACTTGGGAGCGGCCCTAGTGCTTATACCAACGATTACACAGATTGTCTTGCATCCTCAAGAGTTCTCTTGAGGCACTCAAACAAGGCCAAAAAAAAAAAAAAAAAAAAAAAAAAAAAAAAAAAAAAAAAAAAAAAAAACACACTGACCAACAAAAGCTGATGCAATGGACTGCCAAGTCCCTCCTGACTTGGTTTCCAAGTGTGTGCTCGCACAGTTGACATTTACTCCCATCAAAAATGTTTGCCTCTCCTTCAGTAGTTTTCTTTTGAGCTGCCTTACCACTACTCTCACTTGAGGGCTGAGCTGGAATCCAAAGGCTCAGAGCTAGAAATTTCCAATTCCAGACATGTTTTGATTGGCTGGATTTTTTTTAATATTAAAACAAAAATTAAAAGCAGAAGCATAAAAAGCTCCAACAATCCAACAACACGAGATCTTTTTTGGTCACAAGCTGGAAGCTCATTTTTTGAGACACTGGCAAGAAAACCGTTGCATAAAATATCTGGTTTGGTCTTTATTTTGTTACTGGGCGTTGTATTTATATACTTTATACTTGCTCGGAAATAGCTTTTAGATAAACACATGCTTACAGGTTTCAAGCTTTCAAGCTCCTTCTGGGGGGTATTAAATCCAGGATGTAATTAAGGCTTCATTATTAGGAATATTTTCTTTTCAGGGGCCCAGCAGGCTTTCTAGAATGCCAAAACCCTGTTTAGATCTTTTTCAAGTAATTTGGCAAAACATAAAACACAAGGAGCCAGCAGGGATAGCTCATTATTGAAAAATGCTCTCAATAGCAGAAGGAAGGAGTCAACTTCTTATAAACTCCAAAGAAACTGATAACCAGTAGCAGGGAGAGGAATTTAAAATGAAAAAATAAAAGGTGAGAAAAAAAAAAAAAAATCAGTTACAGAAATTGAACATTTGGCCATGCAGAGTGCATGATACTGAAACACTTTCCACAAGAGATCCAGGAAATGCTTTTCCAAATCTGCAGAGCTAAGGTCTTGCTAAAGGCTTGTGATAGTGGAAATACACAGCACCCATGGACCAGGAACACAGTAACTGATTTACTGAAGCTGTGGTTAAGGAAGGAAGATGTAAGTTGGTACCACGTTATTACCACTTCTCCAGAGACAAAAGCCATGGGCGGTTATCAAAGGGCAACACCACCAGTTTCATTGGAAGTGTCGATTTTATTCTGCTGAGAAACATCTGCAGGAAGTCAACAAACTCGCGCTCAACTTCTCAGCAATTAGGGGGCCTCAGCACCCGTGCATTGCTGCACAGGTGCTGAACCTGTGCAGAGGAAGCATGGCATTTTCAAAGCACTGCTGGGAGAAACCCACGTGCTACTTTCAGATCAGTGTAATAACACAAGGCGAATGTTAATGAAATCCACACTGCTTGTAGCTAAGGTGCATGATATAACAAGCAATTATTTCTTTGGGTGAAGTAAAGCATCACGGTATTCCTTCTGGTCCTCTTTACAGTTTAAAGAAACTATGAAAGACAAGACACGACTCACTTCTACAAGATGAGCACAAAAATTTCACAAGACACAGATGATAAGATTCATAATGCAGAGAAATAAATGCAAAAGTGATAGAGCACATTTGCTGATACTCCACAAATACTTTGAGGAGGGTAAACATGCAAAAGTGAATTTCTTCAGCAGCACTAATTAAACTAAGATGAGGCAAGGATCTTCTTTACAAAGTAAAGGCACCATCTCTTTGTAAACATGTACTCCTCTCACTTAAACTGAGAAAGCACTCAAAATATTCTGTAGAGGCAATCTGAGTGGTAGCTTTCCATTGCCTATGAGCACTTCACAGTAGAGCTGTCAAAGGTCTTATTCCTTCATTTTATAAGGAACTCTTCTTCAGTTTGTCTAGCAGGAAACTCTTTAGATTTCCCCCAAAATGTTATGATGAACCTATAAGGAAGTGTCCTCTCTTAAATGCCTTCTAGTATCTATCAAGAAGTTTCAAGGCAAAAGAAATATCAGATGCCAGTATCAAATATTCATGATTGTAGTCATCTCTTATTTTCAGTATTGTGCTATAGACAAAGTTTCCCCAGAAAGAACAGTTAGTTTACACCAGATATAGTAAAAAAAACAAACAGACAGAAGTATTAATACCCTCCAGTTGTGCAGCTACCTACTCTCTGACTTTTCAAATGTACTAGGAAAAATCTGAATATTTAACTAATTCTTGCTTTCATTGGAAAAGAAATAAAAATCAGGTGTTTCTGATGTGATTGTACTTTAGGTTTCCAGATTCTTCTGTGTGCACCCTGAATGTATGTTCCTCCCAGGAGAGGAGAGTATTCACACAGTACTTTACTAGTGAAACTACTTTACTAGTGAACTTGGAAACTGCTAGGATGAACATTCTATATAAAGGTAAACTGTTTGCCTTGGGCAAAATGAACCAGGCATCTTCACAGTTTCCACTGCACAAATATCACCAGCATCTAACAAATACACTTTAATACTTATATACATACAAATCCAGTGATTACACTAATTAGTCTTGTTCAGTGTTCAACCAAAATTGTGCGTTTCTAAGTCACCTTCTTCCAGTCTCACAAAGAAGACTGAACTTTTAATGCAGTACAAGTTTCATGTTCTACAGGACTGTCAACTGGTACCTGTAAAATAAACAAATAAACAGGAATTAAGCTGTTATGTAGCAGAAGTTGTTCCAATCCTCAGTATTCATGGGCAACGACTGGGTTAATTAGACTACACTTACATACATGCTCAATTGGTTGAGATAGGCACTTAATGAAAGCCTTGTTGTCCCTTCTTTTTGATTTTACTCCCATAAATAAACTTTTGCTTTTCTTTCTCCATTATATTTAAATACAGCAGAATCTTGGTGATCAGCCTCATTTTTAGCAGTGCCTGGAAAGCTGCAGAAAGTTGCTGAAAGCTGGTCTTGGGATCTCAGTTTCCCTCTAAATTTAAGGGGGTGCTCAGAAAAAGAATGGACTCATCCTTTCACGAAATATAGTGTAAAAACTGCAGCATGACTTTTGCTTGTTACACCCTGACTCAACTTAAAGGGATGCCACTTTTTTCTAATAAAAGTGTAGTGTGCAGCATGACCTCCTAACCCGACACACAAAAATGCTTCACAACTTACAACGCTAACTGCAGGCATGAAAGAGCTAGATTCAAAAAATAAAACCAGATATCAATATTAGCCACTTAAATTGCAGGAAAAAAAAGTGAGAATGAAAGGTGTTTTAGATTTTTTTCATGGAAACTAAGGGAAGAAACAGATATCTGAGGTTAGGGACCCATGTGACTGTTGTTCCAGTAGAACAAGGAAGAAGTCACATTACAGGTTCATGTCAGCTACTCCTCTGCTATTAATATTATCGTGCCCATGGAAGCCCAACATTCAAGGATGACAATACAATCAAGGGAAAAGATTCAGCACTTACAGCTTTAACGTCCACATTCATAATCCCTGAATTCACATTGTGTCTTCGCAAATCTGATTTTATTAAGGCTGAAACAATCAAGCAAACAGAGAAGGCCGTCTTGACTCGGTAATGACATTCATTTCAAGAAGCATGTTTTGTACAACAAAAGCACACAGGAGCTACTTTCAGCATATACTTAAAATTTCTGTACTCAATCTTACACAATCAGCACTGCTTCATTTCTTACTAACAATTGGAACTTGCTCCTCACACAGCACGTGCAAAAAGTAACACTAAGAACTTTTAAACCATGAGTACCTCCAGTAAAATGTGATAGTTTTGACACTTTCAGCACGCTTAAAAAGTACTGGTGTCTGCAAATTCCTGGCACAGCTTATAACATCAGCAATTTCTCATATTTGAGAAACTGCAAACTGCCTGTATATAAGCATTTGTTTACATTTACTGGCCCACTCCAAAGACAGACATCTGCCTCAATTCCAAGACACCGTTCAAGAAATGCACCCAAACAGCAGATGGTAGTTCACATACTAGCAATATCATCCTTGAGCAGAAAGTGTATGCTCAGCATGTACTTAATAACACACACACACACACACACACACAAAAACACCACCCTCCACTTATGACTAACTTCTGTCCTCAGCCCAGACAGGAAAGCCAAGCAATTAAACCCTGGATATCTGAGTTTCACATAAATTCACTAGTTAAAAACTCCCAAACGATTAGATAAGAGATAACTCATTGCTTGTATTTCTAATTACCTGTTAAGATAATGCCCACAAACATCCAAGCACAAAGAAAGAGGTTTCCTGCACGGGGACTGTAGTTTGTTGTGAGCTTTCCTTGAACAAGGGTAAAGATAATCCCAAATATCTGCAAACAAATAAGTCAATCAGTATCGCAGAGAAAGGATTCACCATTTTTTTTGCTTGCAAAGTGTGAGACCACATCTTACACAAACCAAAAAAAAAAAAAAAAAAAAAAAAAAAAAGACTAAAAAGACTAGAGCAATATAGTGAGGACATGGCAGCCAAATCTAAGAAAGCCTTCTCAGATTCTAGCAGACTGGCCTTGCAGAGTATTACTTCACTTGAAGAAATGACATAACCTGTGCTGACGCGTTAAGGAGCCCTGATGAAGTGCCTTCAGACTCGGGGTATGTAATTTCCACAGCAAATTCAAACCCGAGAGGGAGATAGCCAGTCATGAAAAACCTGTTGAAGAAGAAAGTAAGAAAGTAAGAGGATGACAAGTATGGCTTTTATCTATTATCACGGCTAAGAAAATCAAGACATAAATACATGGTAGCCTGAACCAGCTGTTATGCTGGACTAGCTGTCTGCTTTCAAAACCTAATTCAGGATTCAGGTCTTGAACTAAGCCCTGAATTCAGGATGTGTTTGTTTTGCCCTATCTCATTTCGCTGATCTCACCCAACTATTTCTGTCATACTTCTTTCTTGGAGGACAAATACAATTTAATATATTTGCACTCCACACGCATGAAACAACCTTCTCCACAATCACCGCAGTGCACAAATCACTGCATAATTAAAAACTAATTACTTCCAAATATAAGACATATGCAAAGCTCAATCTAAACATTCATGTCATGTGGGAAAGAGACCATGAGTAGCGGGATGGCTGGACACTGCAACAGCAACTAGCAGCAGCCCTGCAAGCGGCTGAAGGGACAGAGGGGTGTGAGGAAGGCTGGGGGCTTCACGCAGTTAGGGTGGTTGTTTCTAAAATGAACTTCCCAAAAGAAGCTTCTGTTGCTCTCCTGCCCACCCTGTCTAGACAGGGCATTACTACCCATCAGCATCTTTGACGTTTTCTAGGTTATACATCTCTCAGGACTGTGATACATGTTTTTAGGAATTGACAAAGTACCCAGTGGGCCACTTGGGCTATCAAAACATATAATAGTAACATACACTGGAGCCAGTCTTCCTAAATTTGCTCTGTTAGACTCCAGTCAAATAGCCGCTGAAGACAAGGAGATTTAACTTTATCCCAGTGGACTTTGTGAATTGGAATGAAATGAACTGGCCACATATAGACTTCTGTTGGGGTGGTAACAATTTCAAATGCAATTCACTTTACATTTATGTTAAATGTAATTTACTTTAGATTTATGTTGATGTAACAGAAGGTAAAGTATATTAAACTGCAACTGTACTATTAGATATATGTTGAGTATGGCATCAGAATATACAGCAGCTTAGTTAATACGGCCATTAGCTTTCCACATTGTTACAGATAACCTCTGTGAGCAGAACTGCCGTTCTCTTTAACTGCTTACCCAAGTACTCCTCCAGTCACAAACACCACAATAAGGTATCCAAGATCCAGGGTGAATGTAAACACCACCATCCCAATAAAAGAGAGAATGTAAACTATCAAAGTAGTTTGCCTGCAAACAAAAAAGAAATACATTTACGTTGTTAACATAAGATCATGGCATGTTGCTGAAGTATGACAAAGTCATACACACATCACTTTAGAACTGACATTCTGCAGTTGAGAAATTTGCTTCATGTAACTTTGACTCAAACACATCATGCATTTCCACGTAAGTGCATCCCTTCCCCAACTCCTTATTCCCTTAGTTCTACGGCTGCTTCACTCAAGACTAGAGAAATTCTCAGACTCTTGAAGAATAATCACATCAGATACTATTACTTCGAGGCTGTTTTAGTTCTCTCAGTCATCCTGCACGATAGGCCATTACACAAAAATTGAAAGATGAGCAGTCAAATCAAACGTTATTAGTGCTAAAAGTCAGCCTAAGGGGCAAGTCAAGCAAACCCCATTTGGATGTTTTAATCTGAAATTATGATTGTCATCCAAAAAATAAAAAGACACATAATTTATTTACAGGCCAAGCCATATGCAGAAATAAGGACAATCTAGAACATTAACGTCCATTAGGCTCCAGGAGCCTTTGCACATCCAAGTCACGAGGGGAGAGCTCTTCCCAGAACCCATCCTCATGTTTCGGCAAGCAGTACATGGGCGCGCTGCCCACGCCATGGGTGAACTACCCAGATCTCCTACCCACAAAACACAGTTCTGCTCCATTGACATCCATCCCCTGAATTAAAGCAAGTGTTAGCCTTAGTAAAAGGCCCAGAAAGAGGGGAGAAAAAAAAAAAAAAAAAAAAAAAAAAAAAAAAACAACACACAACGCTTTCAGCCTTCATGTGTCCCCTGGAGGAGGAGAAGGCAACCAGGCCAGCTGCCCACCTTATGCGGGACATACAAGGCTTTTCTTGTTAGCATTACACTCGTTGCAGGGCAAGGGTAAGGACTAGATGGAAACCCCCTTCAGCTCTTAACATTTTCTCCACAGCATTCCCTCTCTCTTTTGGCCAAGAACCAACTTGAAAGTCTCAAGTTCTGGCTGTAGCCTCTGTGAAGGCTACTGAAAGATCAGGGATTTGCTGCCTTTTATCCTCAGTTCACATCTTCCCTTGTGTTCCGGTACTTTTCTAACATGGTTGCACCGTTTTCCTACCCTTAACCCCACACATGCCTACCCACACTTACTTGTATGTTTTAGTGTAATCCAGCCACAAACCACAAATAATCGAACCCACCATTCCTGCCACCACCAGTGTCAAGCCAATTCTCCCAGCGTTCACTTCTTCACCCTTTCAACAAATATTTATAGGGGGCTCATTAATAACTTGCTTCCACTCAGAGTCAAGTTCAGACCTCTTGGCGGTCACAAGCACAAACAAACATTCCTATGACTCCACAGCTGAATGACACAAGATGCAATAAACCATAGAGGGGTACAAAGGAAACCAAATGTCTGAGCACACACAGCGCCTGTGTAACAAGAAAACTGCAAAAGTACAGTTAAAAACAAAAACACACACACACATTAAAAAAAACAGTAAGAAGATTTGAGAAACTTACCTCATAATGTGTTATTATCATCTGGTTTAATAAAGTGGAGACAGAATAAAATGCCCCAGTCATAATACCTACAAAACCAAAAGAGGATGATTCAGCCCCTTAATCATTCAACGTGTCAGGCAGAATTTACATTTGCATTATAAATATTTCCTACTAGATAATTCTGAAAAAAAACACTGCTTTCCTGGTCTTAGTCTTAGATTTTTCTCATAACAGTCTTATCCCTATGATCTGTCAAGGGCCATCGTCAAAGCCATTACTGGCTGCTAAGAAGAATTAGATTATATCCCTAAAGCTATCACATTCACTACCTCTGAAATTGAGAACTTGATGTAAATCACTCATACTTCAACTACTTTTACCAGTAAGGCAAGGCAAAACTGCTCATGAATCTTCCCCGCCCCGAGTAGAGGGTACAAAGGCCATTTCTCTTTTTCCCCCCCCCTAGATTTTTTTCTGACATGTCTTCAGATATGCATTTAGTTTCACTGTATAGCCCCCTTCTCAAATCTGAGGAAGACTGGTGTGTCTTTCACAGCCACAGAGACCAACAGTCACTAAAACANGGGGGAAAGCAAAGCTTTAGGTACCTATTTGGGCTTTTGGGCTGTGTTGCCAGCCTTCACAACTTACCATAACTGATCAGCAAAAGGATGAAAGGAATATTTTTGAATAAGTTAATAATCGACTGCTTGTAGGAGTAATCCTCAGGAGGCTGAGTTCGAAGGACTGCCTGAGAATAACTTGGAGGGTATTTGGGCTTTTCTTCAAACACTAGGTAAAAACAAAACAGAGAGATTTACCTTTACCAGACTAATACTTTTCGAAATGCAAGGTGTTTTAGTTTGAGTGATTTCTGAGTATGCATTTGTGGTCTTTTTTTAAAACACTTTTATGAAATATCCTTGATTTTCTCAGGGGAGAATCAAGCCACAGGCACTAGGGATGTGCTAAGTATTTGCTCCTGAGTGCTACACTCAGAGGTACACTTCACCAGGAAAGGATTTGGACTTTATTCTACTTCTGTATCTTCATTACGACAACAGCAGAAGAAATTTACTTTCAAACACAATGTCCTTCTGCCAGGTAGCAGGAAACTAAGTGAACCTGAGAGAAACTGTTCCACATGAAACATGAAAAAGATGAGAAAATGGTTGTCTCTTATCCCTGCACAATAAGTAAAAACAAGCAAACCTCAGAAAAGGTAGCCTCAGTTACATTGAGGAGGAAAATGTCTTAACTACCAAAGGCTTCTATCTCTTGTTTTCTACTGTGTTCTTGTATTTAAGATGAAGATTATGTTCCCTCCTGGTAAAATCCTCTTGCATCCTTCTTAGATGTGAAAGCTCTTTGTTAATATATTCATGAAAATAATTTCCCCCAAAATTTCCTCAGAAGATAAGCAAGACCCAACCCAATTAATCACATCACATAGTCCTTGTTTTTAATATTTAATTAGTCCTTGTTTTTAATATTTAATTTTCTTTACAAAGGGCAAAATTAGGGTGATTTATTTCTTTAACTTAGCTACTGAAATTAATCTACATTATAAAATTGAGTGTGTTTCTGGAATAAACCTATGACAGAGTTCTGCAAGAAAAGAAGACATTAATGACTTGGAATTTCCTAAATATCTGAAAGTTTTCTTGAGCATATGCAAAGTCACAACTAGACTACTCTTCTCACATCAGCAGAAATTTAGATAACCCAGTACATCTGGCTAACAGGTTCACCACTAAAGCTCCACACCACCTCAGTGTGCTCCAAAGGGAGCCTGAAGATACCAGACAAGTAACTTTGAAGTTAATTGTCACTGCCTAAAGCAAAATGGTCTAAGCACTCCCTGTGGTCCCTGTACTCATGATGTTATGAGAACGGATCACTTACCAACTCCTGTTAAGAGGAACAGGAGCGTGGATACTATTGCTGTTCCATAGAACATGATGCTTATATTATGTGCCATTAGATTGAGATCATTAGGTGTATTTGGAACCAAAACAGGTGGCAACAAAAAGCCAATTGCGGCACCAAGCTGTAAAGAAAGAAAGAAAACCATCATTATTTTCCTAAGAACATAAATCAATAAAAGTCAAGAGTCTTGCCAGGTAGAATTCAGAATTTATACCATAATCACTATTAACAGAAATTATGAAGGCAAAGTGCTCCTTCAGCATACTAGGTATGAGCCATTTGCTCTCACTGACACTTCACAACTGGGTTTTCAATGGCCCTGGTTTTTACCTTTTCGTTTCTAGATTAAGCTGCAATGGTATCTTTAGCAAACAGCACATTCAACTAAGCATTAAGGAAGTTCTTTTTGCAAGGAGTATTTTCACAAGAGAATGTTATGCATGCACATTAACTTGTATCAGTTATTCTGCGCATGAAAGACCAGCAATTGAGATAGAAGACTCTAGTTACTCCTGTAAACACTCCTCTCTTCTTTGGCAAAATCCTGCTTTTGACATCACAATCCTGCCATTACTGCAGGACCAACATGCAAGAGGGAAAAAAATGTGTCCTCATCTAAAAAATAAATAAATAAATAAAAAGAAACCTACATCCAAAAAAACCTCCCCAAAGTAGCGAGTTTGTATTGCAATGTAGCAAGAAATTTAGTACTAAAAAAGACAAAAAACAAGGACTGAACTTTTGGCTATATGTATAAAACATTGGAAAACATCAAGGAACAACAGTCTTAAGCTTTTTTCGAATTTATCTCTGCTTCTTCTTCAAAAGTAAGATGCATTTTAAAAAGTC
>VZSV01000012.1:3590044-3612452 GCA_013398735.1 Nothocercus julius
TTTTTTTTTTTTTTTTTGTCAGTAGCGGTCCTTACGACGGCGTGATGCTGAGCAGCATTTTGTAACGGGCTGATTGAAATCCGCTGGCCCAAATTTTTATTTATTTTAAACACAGTCCTTTGGTTCCTGTTTAAGCTGGAGCCCTTGGGGCTCTCCAGTGCAGATGGCTGAGGAGCGTGGGGAGAGGGAAACGCTGCCCGTAATCCCCACGACATCTCGGAGGGAGCAGCGGCGTAAGCTCATTCCTGTAATCCCATTCCTGTAATCACTTCCCTGGCCCGTGTGCCGGATGCGGGCAAGGCCGAGCGGTCGCAGGCCCGCGCTCGGTGACCTCCTGTCCGCAGCGCATCTCCCTCCCGCGTCCCCCCGTCCCCCGGGGCGCAGCGGGCAGAGAGGAGCCACCATCGCAGGGGAGGCGGCCGGGACCCTGCGTTAAAACCAGGGCTCCCGGCACCCCGCGCGGCAGCCACGGCTCGCCGTTGCTAGGACCCACGCGCTGTAGGCCGGGAGCCTTAGCCAAACATTCCTGCTTCCCGCTCATCCTCTGAAATTCGGTGCGGCTCAGGTGTGCTGTGCGCGCGTGTGCGGTGTTCTTGTACAGTGATACATTACCTCGGTAAGAAAACTTTCCTTAAACCCTGCTTGATGCGTGTGTGTACAGGGGTGTTACGCAGAGGGCCCCGTCCAGGATTATAATTCCATGGTCGTCAGCTCAACACTGTAATAAAAAGATGGATTGTTCTCCAAAGAGCTTTAGGAAAAAAAAATCTTTAAGCAATATTTAAGTTTGTTAACAATGTTAGAAGTATTTTGCTGTGGGAAAGCTGTTGGTGTACATTCAGCAAATAAAATACTGCAAATTGCTCATGGATCTGGTAGAGTCTTACCAGATTTGTGTGTGTGCAGTAGAATATGACTAGCTACCCGAGTCTTTAAATTTCCTCATAGATTATGAGCTGGTATTTTTTCACAAGATCAGGTGATCTCAACTGCAGTTCCTGGTGTTATTTACGACATGATGATTACACAAACACACACTTCAAAATACTGTTTTGACTACGTTTGCTTTCCCTAGGTACCTCTCTGAGCATCGGCAGTGCTGGGTGCAAGCACCATAGATTTTTAGAGGTTACTTGAGGTTAATCCTGAATTCAGAGATCAGAGATATATATCAGAAAACTTCTTAAAAAACAAAAACAGAGTTACCTATATCAGATTTAGGTCCTTCTTGCCTTTTTCATTAGTTCTGAAAAAAGCCTGATTCATTTCTGTTTTTTCCCACTGAAGTCAGGTACAGGGAAAATTCCTCCAGATTCGTCTGCCTGGCTTCAAGTATAAATGCTACTTGCTAGAGCAACTTCACCTTTTTAAGAAACAGGATGTCAGTGCAGGGAGAAGTCTTGTGGAAACTGAAAGAAACGTTAGCAAAGCCACAGAGCACAGCTTTCACTTCAGGAACACGTGATGGTGTTATGCACTGGTAGAAATATGCTTAAAACACACCTGAGTGCATGTCAGATAGCCCCAGCTGTGGTCACTGAAATGCATCTCTCTGCTGTTGAACTGGCACAGTTCTGGCCTCGGCATATTTC
This sequence comes from Nothocercus julius, assembly GCA_013398735.1. NCBI lineage: Eukaryota > Metazoa > Chordata > Aves > Tinamiformes > Tinamidae > Nothocercus > Nothocercus julius. The sequence continues at coordinate 3,591,637 of VZSV01000012.1, forward strand.
AGGATTAGCACATGCCAGGGAGCTGTGCGTCCCCTGGTAGCTCAGACACAACCAGCCTTTTGGAAGGACAGGAGAATTTAACACCACGGTGTAGCCAGGCTGTCAGCTGGCCTGGGGAAAGGGCCAGGACCCTTTGGTGCAGTAGTACAGGTGTAGCTTTGGAGTCCAAAGCAACTACTGTCCTTTTGAAAGAAGGTGTACACATTGATTTTAATCTGATTTCATTTAACCAAACATTTCCATTGAATTTATATTTGTTATCTTTTATTTGTTATGTACACACTTAGAGGTTAAAATGCAGATTAGAACTAAGGGCATGTTTTGCATTTGCAGACACACCTGAGGTTTCGCCTCCGCAGCAGCCAGACGTCTCCATTACCCAGTCCTGCACCCAGTTTCGTTGCTTTCTGCCCCATACTCCTGCCCGGAGGGCACTTTTCTCCAAACGATGTCTGAGGCAGCAAAAAAACACTTGGCTGCCCTGCACGTGGCAAAGGAGCCTGCGCGTTCGGTAGAAGGGCGGAATGACTCGATCTGGCTCAGAGCTGAGAGGAGACATTTCCCTCAAAGCAATCGGGGTTCCTTAGAGATCAGTAGGGAAAAAGAGCCTGAGCCAGACAGTGGAAGGAGTTCCTGGATAGAAGTTACCTGCCTTCACCATAAGGAAAAGAGACATTTTCCAGAAAGAAGTAAGTTTATTCACAACACATCAACATGAGGTCAAATTCCACTTTGCCAACATGCATGCTAAGATCAGTAAAGTGAAGTGAAGTAAAGCCAGGTTGAACTTGATTACATAAGGGCAGTATGACTTCATATTCAGAGATATTTATTTCCATAAGTAGCTTCCTAAACAAGAAAGGAAAAGCCAAACAAATTAACAGCATCAAGACAAAGTCCTAATACTTGTCTTCTGACTGTATTTCACAGCCATTATTTCTGAGGTACATCCATTTGCATGAGAAGCAGGGCCAAGGACATTGCTGCACAGCAAGAGAAAGCTGTCCTGTGAGAAACCTCCAATGCAGGAGTTCACTAGAAGTGCGCGCCATGATTTCTACATTTTATGGGCAATTTATCAACCTAAAAATAACCCCACTGATGTCAAGGCTGACAGCATAAACTTAAATCTGCTGCTTTCCTTTTATTATCTACCCTCTAAACCTGAATTTAGGCTTGCCCCAAAGGTTCATGTTAGAGAAAGAAAAAGAAATTTCTTCTGCAGATGCAACCATTAACAAAAAAAAAGCTGTTTTCCTGAAAGCAGTGAAAAGTGTAGGATATTTATCAGGCAGTCACTTGAAAACAACTATTCTTAATTGACTCCCCAGTAATTATTTTCTTGTGCTCAAAACTTTAGATACCAGGCAGATGTTTTCCTTGAAATTTTCAGGCTATGGAAGACTATAAAGCAATTAGAAGCACAGTATCCTTTTTTTCAAGTGGTGTTATTGTTCCTGCTGTAACATATATTCTATTGAAAGAACAACTTATTTCCATAGCTACTTTTAAATTTTAATTTTATTTTGCAGATAACGCCATCTTTGGATGAAACATCACTCCAAACCTGCCTTTGTGTTTGAGACCTGGGCACTTCACAAAATAAAGAGAACCCATCCATTAGAGGTGTTTTTTGCTATCTAACTCCTAGCGGGATTGTTTCAGTGATCTCAGTTCTTTGTTACGTCCTTCTTCCAACCCTTAAAACTCCATCTAAGCTATCACCCGCAAAAAAAAACAACAGAGGTCAATCTATCTTTGTAAAATTTGAGCCCAAGTATAGGAATCTGAAGTGAGCAAAGGAGCTGATTCATAGGGATTGTTATTTTAGAAGGTTGCCAAAATACCCACACTTCCTCCAAAATAAAATCAGAATTTTTGTATTGTATACATCAGGCACACAGCTGCTATTTCCTTTCTTGTGCAAGTTTCAGATCATGTTTTTCAGTCTTTACAGTCAAAAATTTAAATGTTATAATGCATTATTTCTCTATTATGCTTTAAAATGCAAAAGTCTCTCATAGAGCACGGGAAAACCTAAATGGCAGGAATGCCACGGGTGCTTGTCTTGTAACAAGGGAAGTGACTTCTGAACGGGAACTCTGAAAACAAAACAGAAGTTCCCACTGAGCTAGAAAATAATGATTTTAGCAGTGTATTAAATCTCAACAAACTGGGCTTGAAAGATAGTATGCAGGAGTCAGATGTTTACATTTCTTGTTTGAAAAGCTTTTGGAAAATACAAGGAAAATGTAAACATCCTCTTCCTCCTATGGGGTTCACATCATAGCAAGATTTGCCCGCTCTCACCTCAAGGCAAGGCCATAATTCCCCTCAGAATCAGCATTTGTGATACAAGGCGCTCACTGAAGTTTGTTCATGGCTCTAGCTCACCTGAATTTTGCCTGGTCACCTTGGGAACTTACCTGCCCACAGTAAAGAAATTTTCAATGACCTTTCAATTTATTGACAGGAATATGTAAGAATACTCTGACTCTAGTATCACAGTTCTGAATTTTAAAATATCATTGAAATATGTGTGCTAAGTTAGCAGGCTGCTGTATTGTAATAAATTAACATTTTTAGATAACTTGATGCATCTAAAAGATGGAGGAGTATACATCTGGTTCCTCTATTTTGCTGCCATCTGGTTTTCATTTTACAGTCAGCTATTAATTTGATATTCCTAATGGAATTTTACCCTCGACTTTCTTACCAAAGCTAAGGGGGAAAAATTATGTACACAAAATAATTTAGTTGTACAAAAAGATAAATACAGGTACAAATACAGCAAGTAAAATTTATTGGGTTCTTACTTACTGGGATGAACAGGTTATTTATATACTGGAAAAACTAATTTCCATCTGAATCTTTTATATACAGTAAAAAAAAACAGGCCAAAGTGTTATATTTGAGGAACATTCTTTTTTTTTTTCTTCTAACATGAATTCATTCTTTCAAATGCTGTTTAATTTTGGGGAAAAGCTTCAAGGCATTTTTTGTTGTTGCTTCACAAACTCTTTCCACTGATACTCCTTTCATGTCAGCAATGTACCAGCAGACAATTCCGATATTCTCTGGTTCATTTCTTTCCTAAAAGATAACCAACGACGGTGTTTTGGAAGAGATACCAAATGCAATTGGCCAGACCAGATTGACCAAGCCAGAGGAAAAAAAAAAAAGGCAAATTGCAGTGGCTATTACGGTGTCAGATATCTTGGTAAGATCCACCTCACCAAATGCAGGCAGCTGCATCTGAGCTGTGTGTCTAGATTCTTTCCACTGCCAAGGGAAAGAACTGTTAGGATGCCCATTTGTCTGTTCCTCCATAGTACAAATGGGAGATAACTGCAGTCTTTTCACTAATACGAGCCATTTATCATCTCACTGTGTAAGAATTCAATAAAGGGAAACGCTCCCATAAAGTCTTCTCTATGAGAGATCCTGACTCAAATGTAGATTTTGGTAGACGATGGGCACCTGCCAACAACTCCCACTCTGCTGCCTCTACAGAGGAACCTAAGCAATGCTGAAGGGGAAAACAGTGAGACCACCATCCAAAGCAACAAAGATAACATTTCTTCCTCACTTTTAGGAGATCTTGGATGACTTAAGAGTTACAACAATGTAAGGCTGTATACTCAAGAAAAATACCATAGCATGACTTAACTTTTCCAACTCTCTTTGACTAGTTGATCCATTGTGACCCACCTTCCCATTCCATGCACATGCATCCTCTGAGAATTAGATGGAAGGGACATGATTTTGGATCCATCCAGAGCTTTGTATGGAAATGTGCTTCTATTTTTAAGGGCAGATTGCTGACCCAAGCTTGAGAAATCCTGCTACTCTTGCTACTGAGGAAAAAACAAATATTTAGTAACAGCTGGAAGTTCCCAATTTCTCTCTGAAGAAGGGTTATCAGCAGGAAGAGAGCCACGTCCTTTAAAGGTCTAACTCTGCTTGGTAGGGAAGATGCTGGCTGACCTTGACCTAACTAAAAATCAGCAAGAATTTTTTGTTTAGAGTGAATAACAATAAAAGATGCCTGCCCAAGACCCTGGCTGTGTTAAGGCATTATGGATAATGCATTAACATTCCAGCAGCATTAATCATTTTAACAGTAACTCTGCCAGCCAGACACCAAGAGGGACCCTTTTCTGCTCCTTGTCTGGGAAAGCACTCCAAGCGTTCTCTGAAGACCCTTTCAAACAGTTGTCTTTTGCAGCACGGGATTTAAATCCTGGCAGGATTTAAATTGTTCGAGATTGGCTGGAAGCCAAAGAGTTCTCAGTGAGAATTCCCTCTCTTTTATTGTCAGAAGGTAAAGCTAGTTGACTGCCCATGCCTTTAACTGCCCTAGCCATCAACCAAGAGGCAACTCCTCAGCTGGGACAATCCTAGAGCATTGTGTGTTGAGAGTTCAAACATACAGGTCATCCAGACGTTCAGTGAGCCAGGGGAAAGCCTAGGTTTCTGCTTTTGTATCCTGCCCGCCCAGAAACCTGCTCAGCAACAGCCAGGCCCCAGCTTCTCATGGTCCCATGGAGAAGAGAGGCCATGCAACAACACCCGCAGCTGCTCAGCCCGTGACAGGGTTCCTCGAGCTGTCGACGAAAATATTTATCTGTGATGACCAGAGCAGCTGTCACATAAGGTCAGTTCAAAAGCTGAGTGTTGACTTAGAGTTTGCTTCTCTATCTTGTGAACTACTTGTGGCTCTTCTATTTTTTTGTACTGAGAACAAGCCATTTAAAAAAAATTCTGTATATGTGAATGTTACACAGCGCTAAGGCTCCTAAGAGTACATGAACTTTAGAGAGGATACCATAGAGAGACTGTACCTCTTTTTTTGGACCAAGAGAAGGGGAATCGGTCTCCAAGCAAATGTTCTCCAGTGGAATCTGTTTAATTAACTTTGCTTGCTTGTGTGAATGGGAAAATAAAACAAGACAGAATAGCACATGAGGAGCTCAGTCTCACTGCAGCAATCGATACAGCAACCTGCGCTGTATTAAACTTGTATGTAGAATAAGTAACAGATCAGCCAGTGTGGCATTCAGACTGTTCAAGCCTTTGGAGATAATCCTAGGTTTCCAATGAACCGCAAGCACAGGCTGAACATAGCATTCACATACATTAAGACCTCAGGCAGTACAAATGGCTTATACTTTCTATAAACCCAAGGAGGGGAATGGAGAGGAAATAACAGGTCTTGAGAATAACTCTGCTTTGGGTGCTTACTTCTGTCCATAGACTATACAACAAACTTGAGGTCTTCAGATGAGCACAGGACAAAAGCTATGTGGGAACTCCAAAAATAGACTCAAAAAGCCAGTGAAAAGACACTGGTTATTTTAACATTCTGGTGAAAGTGCTGCAGAGAGGCACAACGGGACATTAGCTCAGGCAAACATGGATTCAAGTTGCTGTATGAGTTTTCTCTCATGCTTTTTCCCAAATTCCCCATATCTCGTTTTCTTTCCAACAGGCAAAAGGGAAAAGCAGCGTAGAGTAGCACTCACATGTTTCATTTTCCTCCTGCAGTGGTTCAGATACTGGAGAGTGATAGCTGGAAAAGGAGGAGAAGGCAAAAGGCCAGGGCTGGTGTGACCCAGTCCTAGCCCAGGGAAGCTGAAAGAGCTTCCAGGAACTCCGCAAGGACTAACCTGGTCATGCCTTGTAACAGCTGGAGGAAAGGAAAAGTAATAGCCAACTCGTACCCCTTCCAGGGCAACGGACGGTCTTCCAGCAAAATTATGAAGCAGTGCGTCTTGAACACCTACAACACACGAGTGAAACCTACGGAGGGAGCTTATGACACTGGTGCTGGGCTGCAGAGCTGGGCGCCCCAGAAGTTGTATATCTGGTTTTCCTGTGGCAGGATACTCCAAGGTTACGGGTCAGGAGCACCATTGCTAAAAAACACAAAGCTTGGACTTGTTCTCCCTGCCCTCCCTACGGGGAGATGGCTGCTGAGTCTGCCCAAAGTGCCCGCAGCCCTCGGGCAGATAACCCGCAGCACCACGCACAGGCTTCTCCCCACGCAGCAGCCGACCGGTAATCAACGCGTTCTCCAGTTAGCACTTGCTTGGCCCTTGCTGAGACTTGTAATTACAGGGAAAATCTTTGCTGCGACAGCCCAATTTCCTGCCTTCCAGAGCTAAAACCCCCTTATTTTTGCCCTGCTGCCTCCTGCTGTGCTAATACTATAGGCATAGATCTGGTTGCTTACTCTAGATTAGTGATAAGGGTATCCTTCTTTCTTTCCCATAAGTCACATTTGTAATATACAGATCTGCTTAAAATAGACCACAGGAGAGGAAAAAAAAAAATATTCCTGAATTCCCAACTCAGAAGAAAATGCATTAGATGATGTAGGCACAGCAGCTGTGTTGCTCCACTACCTTCCACCACAACGCCCAAGGTCGCTATGCTCTTCCTGGTCTCTGTTCATGAACTGTCCACCTGGCATAAACTTTCATACTTTGCTTTGCTTACATTAATAGGTCAGTGCTCAGCAGCTTCCCTGTACTTTCCACCTCACGCCGAAGACCTTGCTGAAACTTGACACATGCCTTGAAGGCAGAGATGCCTTATCAGCACATCATGCAAACAGAGGGGATGAGCACACGTCTTGTGCGTGTGTGGAGTGATCCCAGAGACCAGTTACAGAAAGGATGATATATTAACCTATACCCACCTTTTTAAAAAACAATGAAAAAAAAATACAAGAGCAATCCTACCTTCCTCCTTCAGGAAAGCAATCGTTTGCCTGCCAGCCGAGCTAGAGTGCACGTTCCTGTTCAACACAAACGCATGCATTAGCAACTAGAGTGACCCTGAACCTGCTCCTCACTTTTGCCTGCCCCACCAGTGTGTTTCCTTTTAGAAGGTTCTGTGTTTCTCTTAGCAGTGAAGAGCCCCACGGGCGCAGGGGAGCAGAGTCACGCTTTGCACTCAGAGCACGGCTAGGGGATAAAAGCACCAGGCACCTGGGCGGACGGGGCAGATCAAGGCCTTGTGCCCTCTTGTGCAGAGTTACCCCAGGCAGTGCCATTTGGTCTGCACCCTTTTATTATCGAAAGCGCAATTTTAAAAGCTGACCCCATTTTGAAGGGTTACTTGGAGCGCTCACCCCTAGTTAATGTCATCAGACACTTCCTAAACCAGAGCTCCCCCTCCGCAGACCCCGCTGCCCACGTGCTGTGTTTTTGCAGCCAGAAGCCACGCGTAAAGGGAGTTTCATGCGCTGCTTTCCCTGCCTTGCTCAGGGTGCTGTTTGATGCCAGGCTGCAGTGGCTGAGCCGGGGCTGCCCAGGCTGGCCTTGGTCAGGACAGCGATCCAAAGCCGCAAGCTGGGATAAGCCCCACTCAGCCCCACCTGCATAGCTGCTAGGCCAGGTCCAAAGGGTGGAAGGGTAATAGCTGGCAACAAATTATCCAAGGATACCCTCACCTGGAACAGCCTCTCCCGACGACTCAGGCTGGCACCAAGGCCAGATTACACAGCACAGAGCAAAGCACCTCTGCTCCAGACCACCTGATCTTTCATTTCCTCCAAACATTTATTTTTCAGCGATTACTTCTGGCCATGTGTTATTTCCTTTTTGTTCTCATTTGCACCCATCTGACGTTTAGGAGAATCTTTTGCGAGGCTTCGATTATATTTAACTTGTTTTTATTCTGTTGTTCTGTACCCCAAGCACCTGGATAGATACAGTCCTGAGCCTTCCCTACATGAGCACACTACATGCAGCACACATATAATAATATGGTTTGTGCATGAAAACAAAGAAAATTAGATCCTGCCTCACTACAACGTGAGCCTTTGCTTGCTACTCAAGGCATGAAGTGCAGGCTTGAGGGGAATAACCATGCGACTCTGTGCCTCGCGGCGCTATGCGGGGAGCAACCCCAGCTCTCGTTGAAAGGGGGACGTGGGGACAAAGAGAAAAAGGTGAAGAACTGAGATACGAGGGCTCCTGTGGGGCAAAGGTGGGAAGTCTCCCGTGGGCTCGGCAGCAGCACAGCTGGAGAGGAGCATTCCCCCGGGCAGCTTCTGGCGAGGATGCCACCCTCCCAGACACAAGTGCTCACAGTGTTGTTATTCTTTATAACCTCGAGCCACTGAGCATTCGGGTAAGGTCAGACTTCAGAACAGCCCCTGGAGCTCTGCAGAGGCTGCCAGCGGGGATGCAGGGCAGGAAGCAGGTGTCTGGCCAAGTTAAGGCCTGATGCACGAGGGAGACGCTGGTTGGAAGGTCCCTGGCTCACACGGGCAGGGCCAGCGGTTTTGCTAGGGCCAGCTGCAGCGCCAGGGCTCTCTGCTGCTCGTCGCGTTGCGGCGCCGTGGGCCCAAGCCACGGAGTGAAGTCCAGCCCAACCTGCACAAAGAACCGCTTAAGAGAGCGTGAAATGTGAGGGACTTCAAACAGGGGTGACCTAACATTTTCCTTGGTTTAATTTTCTTATGAGAGAGTGGCAGAAGATCTTGTCAATGAAGCAACAGAGCAGAAGTCAGTACCTCTGGAAAGGTGACATACCTGGAAATACTGTAACTTATGAATAACAAAAAGTCAAGCAAACATGTTGTCACACACAAAAATGTTCCTCCTGATAAAGATCTAGAGTAGCCTCTCTAGCTCCCTTGCCATGTTTTCATTGCAGGAATCCAGTATCTCAAAGATCTCCAAGCAGTGCTCCCCCCTTGAGAGATTTTGCAATCTTCATTTTACTCTTGCAGCATTGTTTCGTCAGGAAAATAAAGTTTTTGTTTTGTTGTTATCTCAACTCATATCATACCTATTTGTGCGAAGCAGTGCAAGCAGCAGCAACCAGAGAGGACACTAATGACGTAGTGTGTTACATGCAGCCTCACACAGTTTGCACGTAGACAAATCTAGCAAGTTCTGCTAACACTGAAATCAAAGCATATTACCTCTCCAACGGCCACCAGCTTATCTTTGTATTTGTCAAAGAGAGGGAGAGCAGATTCCAAGTCCTGTAATAAACCAGCTACAGCTCGCGTGTTTTGTCAAAACAGCTGGGAGGTAAGTTGAGTCAAGGCAAACAAACCCACACGTATCTGTATTATCACGCATCTTGAAAGGCAAATAAAAAGCAGAAAACCAAACAATCTGTTTTCATGATGAAAACAGCAGAGATGACCTGTCTACTGCCTTACTAACAACTTCTGAACAATCTAATTATTCAGCCCTCTAAGAAGGAGATGAACAGATTTCAAAGAGTGCCAGAGGGGTGCCAGGCCAGGTAACTCTGCTATTGAGTAGGGAAAGACCCCAATCTTCCTCACATCTCACTATCCATCTGGCCTCCAAGGACACAGGAAACCTCTAAGAAGGGAGTCTTGGCAATGTAACACATCCCTGGGAACCTCATTACTAGTGGTGCCCATCCCAGAGCAGTGGTAGCTGTGGGTGCAGGGGAACAAGTCCCCCTGAACCAGCCTGGTGGACTGGTCACTCGCTGCCCTTGCGGAGGAGCCATGGAGAGAGACCTACCTCAGCCCAGGCTATTACAGCATGGGGTCATTTGCACCCCTGCAAATAAAAAGGCATCTTAAGGACTCTGTGAGGAAGTTCTGAGCAACCTTCGAGTCCTGGTGAAGGAACTACCTTCAGGTCGACTCTGATGATGACAGAGTGTTACGTACAGTACATTCAGGTTTTCTTAGAAAAAAATCTCTTTTCCTACTCCAAAATTTTGCTCTTGGGAAGGAGAAAAAAAAAAAAAAAAAAAAGAAGAAGAAGAAATTTGATGGGACTTCTTGGTGCTTAGGAGCGTTTTGGGATAAATGTTCCCCCGGCACAGGGAGATTGAGTGCGACTGCCCTGCACAGAGGGGATGATTGCAGAGCCAGATGACATCTGCCCAGGTTGCTAGCCCACGTCAGCTCACCACACATCTGCAGGGACATGCCTGCTAGCCCACGTTAGCGCACTGCGCATGCACTTGTCAGGGCCCGAGTCAGCCCAGAGGTTCTGTGTGGCACAGAGCTGAGTTTCCACCCAGAATTTCCCAGGCAGGAATAATGATCCCCAAGTAGATGGGAAATTACCCAGTGCTGCTTTCATTGGAGGTCCCCCCACAGTGCATGCTCCGCTTGTTCGCTTCCTCCCGCTTTGTTGTGTGTCCAGAAAGGCTTCCAGCCCAAATCCATGCTCTGTCTTTATTTATAGCAACAGGCCAGTGCTCATCGGGACTTCAAAGCCACTGTGCCCCAGGGACTTCACAAGGACCGGCCTTCCTGCGAGATAACCCCGGCCCCGGCCGCCACAGGGGGACACGGCCGGACGGCCACGCACGGAAGCAGGACGGAGGACTCCGGAGCAGCAGGCCTGGGTCCATCCCGGAGATGGCCGTACCACCCCTGCACACATCCCTTTGGAAAGCAGGTGGCGTGGCCGTGCTGTCTCTTAACCCTCATTTTGGCGACTGTCAACCAAGTTATTCCTGGGAGAGCCCAGCGAGTACCTGCTGGCGTCTCCACAGGGAGGATTTAGACATGGAGGAACCAGGTAACACTGCAGCCAGGAGCGCTGGTACCGCGGGCAGCACTTCAGCACTGCGCTGGGAGTATTGAGAACATACGAGACTGGGATCACAGAGCTGGAAAGGTCACAAATCCCTGGGAAACAGAGCTTGGCTGGTGGTGCTGCTCACAAGATAACTTGTCTTCTACTAACAAGGGACACGTGCACTTTATCTGCACAAAGGCTGGGCCCTGACAAGGAGTTGAGTGCCTCTTTCCGCTTGTTGGTGACAGAGATATAGCCCTGGGACAGCAGAAGCACCAAGGCAAAAGCAGGCACATCCAAGCAGTTAAACACAGGCTCCACATGTGATAGCAGAGGCACGAGGTTGGCACGGGAAGGAGCTGGGCACCTCACCCGGACCGTGGCGCTGCGCTGCCCCTCCGCGCCACGCTGGGTCGGGTGGACCCCAAAGCACGGCACGACAGAGCCGGGGTGCCTGGGGGACACAGGAGATGTCAGGGACGCGTAAGGAGATGTATTGGCAATATTACCTCACCCAGGCTCTGCAGGCAAAGCCCATTTGGCTTGATTTTCACCGTGGCTCTGGTAGGACAGCAGGTCCACCCCGGAGGTTTGTCACAGAAGCAGCTTGCTCTTCACGTAACAGCCCCTTGATAGCAGGGCAGATTTCTGAGCATGTGCCACTCTCCTGCATTTTGTTTCAACTTTTTCCTAAGTTTTCCCATGCCATCTGCACACTGGTCGCATGACAAGCGTTCCACGTGCCCGTGGCTCTGTGCAATGAAGCCTCCTGCAGCAGCTAACCCAAATATCAGCACCACGCATCATGTTGTGTCCTGGGGGAGAGAGGAGCTACGTCTCTGATATCCCTCCAGGCTCCTCATCCTCGTGCCTCAGGCTGCTCCCCATGGAGCACAGCCCTGAGCATAGGGAGACACACATTAATTGCTGATCCAGCCATGGTTTCATCAGGACCGTGGCCTCCCAGCTCTATATGTTAATCATGGCAGCCCCGAAATTGCCAGGTCTGAAGGGATCTCATGCGCCTGTGCACCACTAATTCACCTTCATAGAGAAACCAGCCCCAGCACAGGACATGAATGGATGGATAACCATCTCTGCCAGAGGAAAATGAGACACCTGAGCGCTATAGCAATCTGTATCCTCTCTTTGATCTCAGCTGTATTATTGTGCTGGATATAGAAAGCAAAGAGTAGAATAACAAACCTTTCTGCTAAGCCAGTAACTTTCTCAAATTCATTTTCCTGCTCTGTAATGGAAACAAAAGCTTGAACCCCAGCCTGCATAAATGAAAAAACAAACAAAAGCAGGAACTCATTAATGATGAAAGTTGCATTTCCATCTAATTATTTGTTTGTTTCTGCTTCTAAAGAGCCCATCTATGCATTGTGTAGGAGTCTGCTGGAAGCACCTTTGGTAAAAGTCTTTGGTCAATTTGTTTAAACTCTTATCACAATAAACAGCAGGATGAAAGAGTGTATCACTGAATTGGCCTTCCCACCATCTCTTCAGTTGTTCCCATGTTAAAAATCTTGAAAAAAAAAAAAAATCCTCATGGTATGCCCCAGTGCTCAACACGCTCATGCCCTGCTAGTCCATGAGTGCCTCAGAACAAGCCCCAGACCAAGGGCTCTCAGCAAAGATGCCCCAGCTCTGTCCCTCCAGCAGCACCCGAGCAGGCACAGACAGTGCAAAGAACTCTCAGCTGTTGCTCCTGAACTCCAAGGTTTTCCAGGACCCAAGCAGTCCAAGCAACTTAGGAACCTTGCAGCAGCTTTTACAACCCACCCCACCCTCGCAAGCCACACGACCTTCACCCTGCCCTGCCTCAGCCTCGCTCCCTTTGAGTCACGCAGACAGCCTGGCAGCGCTGGCCAAAGGGCAGCTGCCACGAGCCAGCCGAGCTGGCGCATCCCCCGCATCCTCCCGGTCCCGGCTGCTGCCTAAGGCGCTTGCTGCGCCCGGAAGATGCGAAGCACCTCAGCGTGACCCCGTCGCTACACACTGAACCGCTACTTTGTCCCTTCTCACAGGCAAAGCAGTTTTAGAAGGTCTTTGTGTCTGCAGGCTCTGCACCTTGGCGCCTGGAAAGCACCTTCGCATCATTACTGTCCTCCTGCGCCCCCGGCTCCTTTATGACTTGCCCGGAGCGGTGCCTTCCTGCAAGCCCTGGAGTGTGCGGGAGTCCCCAGTGCACTCTGCACATCTGCGAGCTACATTTTAAGCCTGGAAAGAACCAAGGGGTGAGGAGCTTTGCTTCTTTTCCGGCAGGGAAAGGAAACGGCCGGCCTGCTCGGCCAGCTGGGCCGGCAGCGTGGGGACAGGGGGAGCCTCATGCCACAGGGTCAACGCAAGCACCGGTGTGGTAGTATCATTAATAGCACATAATGAGTGACGTGCCTCAAAGGTACCAAGGAATTATGTGAAAGAAATCACAAACCTTTCTGGATTTTTCTATCACCTCAGGTACATCCTGCAAGACAAAAAGACGTAAGCTGTCACTTGGAGGACCAGCAGTCCCGCTGCTTGCAGCCTCCATGGGAAGGGTGGTGGCTGAAGACGCCAGGTGGGAGCTTGGGACTGCTCATAATGCTACAGACTCGCTGCGCCATCGGGCACCTTGTTTAACGCAGCGAGAAGTTCAGCTTCCCGGGAAAAGAAAAACCATCAACCGCGCTGCCTGCTGCGGGCAGCAGCCCAGGCATCAGCGAGACGAAACCGCCGGCAGCTGGAGGCCTCGCTTCATTCCGCAGGAGCCAAGGTGGAGCCAGATGATACTGCAGTTTCTTTTCCCGGAACCTTTAGGCCCCTGGAGCAGCGACTCAACTTGGATACTCCCCGGAGGGATACTCCCCGCGGCGCGGGCCCCGCGGAGGGAGGGCGGGCGGCGGAGCGGGAGCCGCGCTGAGGCGGGAGGCGGCGCGGCCGTCGCTGGCTGAACTCCTGGGCGGGCAGGCGGCCCTGGCAGTCGATGCAGCCGCGCTCGCCCGTGCTCCTGCCGCCGCGAGCCCCGCCGAGCTGCAGCGAGCTGCCGCTCCCGCCGCCTCCCCCGCTGCGCCCGCCCAGCCCTTCGCAGCGGCCACAGGGGTTGCGAGCTCTGGTTAGAAATCATCGCACGTGCTGAGGCTGCTCCCGCTCAGGCCCAGCACTAGCCAGCTGCAGGGAGGGATTTTGAGCAGTGGATACCCGCTATGTCCACATGGACCGAACTGCCTAAGCATTTACTTCCTAGATGCCAGCAACGCAGGGCACGACTGGGCAGAGTAGGGCACATGCCTCGCTTTGCTTTCGCAGGAGCATCTCCGTACACAACTGCATCCCCATCTGTACCGCGAGGCACAGTCAGTGCGAATCACCTTTAAGGTTACCCGGTATCACCTCTTTGGCAACTCCTGTGACAACACAACTAATAATGATTAAATAAATCTTACTACTATTCTTAAGTGTTGCACACCTGTTTGCTAGCACCACCTGGAGGCAAGCTGTGTTTTCCACCCAGTTTAGTGGAAAAGGCAAGAGCCTGTAGATGCAGGATAACCAAAGGCTCTAACTATTCTGGGTCGAACAGCCAGCAGAGGTTCAGGTGTTTGTCTGAATGGTCACTGTAATACAGACAGTCTTACACTGGCTGGTTTGCTTGAGTTCAGGAATATGTGCTTAGGCTTAAGAAGCTAATTCTAGGTAAAAGTCAGATAACACATCTTCTCTGTAAAAGCCAGTGAGAAAAAACCCCTGCCAATGCCTGTCTAAGAAATGAGGGAAGAAAAAGTGGGGAAAAAACAAATGCCCAAGATGAGTGTCACTTACATGGCAAGCTTTTCCTCCTGAGAGTTGAAACTTTCTCCTGTTGAATCTTTCTTCAAATAGAATAGGGAAGGAAAATAAACAAAAAAATCCACCCTTCTTGCTGAACTCTAAGATAAGAGAATCTTTAATTCCTTAAATTACTTGCAGTGAGGAACCCTGGAATCCTATTTCCAAGCCAGGCCAATATTCTCTTCCCTCCTTTTTCACCCCCAAAAAAGGTATGAATCTTCACCAGGTAATTTCAGAACAGCGCTTTATTAACCATTTCCAAAAGGGGCAAGAAGTAAAACACCTCACCAATACGGAAGGAAGGGGTTCACCTGAAAAATCACGTAAGTACCAGAGACCTAGAAGAGACTTACCTGAATCCTAAAGCTGGATGTCTTTGATCTTGCCATAGGTTTGTATGATGCCTTATTTTGCATCCAAGATGATCACAAAAATTAATACTCTCCCCACATTTCCTTCATTGATCTAGTAACCTCCCCAGAAAGAAAGAGTCTCCTGTTCCTTAGCTGGCCCTCAAAACAATTAACGTTCATAACCTGCTTGGCTCATTGCTGTTCGACATTCAAGAAAACGTTGGTGAGTGTTTCAGCAGGTTCACATCCACACAGGTCCTGCGAGGCAGCAGACCACTCAGTTTTTAGGCCACTGGCCAATGTATCTTAATCCACAGCTTCAAGGTAGGCATCCAAAGTGCCTGTACAGCAGACACCTCCAAAATCTCACAAAATTGGGGGTTGTCTCCCTCTCATACCCCATTGCTCCCGATACTGAGCAGTCAGAAGAGTTAAAAAAAAAAAAAAAAAAAAAAAAAGTCCTGGAAATAAGAATGAACTTAAGGTTCCTCTTTCCCAAACTAGTTACAGCTTCTTTCCAGCCCATAATCTATCTATATAAAGAAACAAACAAAAAAGAGCAGAATCTTCTCAAAATAGCAAAGATCTTGTCTTGAACAAGATCTTGTCTTCTGGGATTTACTGGAGATGGTGACCTGGCTAATCCTGAGCATAGAAAGGAGTGAAATCTAATGACCGCACTCTGGGAGAAAGCAAGTTCTGAGTTACTATACACAGGGGAAGTGGTGGGAAGGAGTAGAAGGGCTGCAGCTCTTCTCCTTCCAACTCCTTCGAAGGAAACTGGAGCTGTGCTTCTGCACCACTACTGGAGCCCAACCAAGAAGACGCACCGAAAACGTCTTGTCCTGTGGAGCTTTTCAAGCGTCTCAGGCAGGGACGTGTCCTGGGGCTTATGCATTCAAAGGGCACGCCAACCGGGTGACTTCCCGGTTGCACAAGAGCAGAAATTGAGGAATGAGGACGACATTGAGCGTTAGCCATATCCCAGGCCAGGAGCAGCTGAACAAGTGGTCTGAGAAAATGCACTGTGACTTAAATATCCAATTTTGCGCTGCTCTTCTTTACATTCATCCAGAAACAAGAGAGATGGAAATGAATGATCTAACTTTAGCCCATCTCCGATATGACAATGATGTGCAAGAACAACGTATCCGAGAAATACACAATATACACTGCAACATGCAACTATGCAACAGATTTCTTGGACTCTCCTACAGCAAAACTCCAATTTGAGACAGAACGTGTGTTGGTTTTATTTATGAGGCCATAAACAGTTATTTCTGCAACATAGCTTATTTCAGATTGTATGTGTTGCTAAGCCTACAAACGAAGGAAGTTCCGAAGTTTGGGGAATACCCTCAGCGCATTCTGTGTTGTCACTTCTATAACTTCTTCAACTGGTATTCCTTTAATTCTGGCAATACATTCGGCAGCAATGTAAATATTTTTTGGTTCATTTCTTACCTGCAGTGCATAAAAACAGAGAGAATTACAGATCTCTACAGATGACAGTGTCTCAGATTCAGCTCTTTCTGACACAGTTTCAATCAGGTTATGGCATCTTATGACATTTGTCTATTCCCCTTCTCCCAGGCACAGGAACAGTATCACTTCAGCGGTTTCTTTGACCTGTTCATCTAAAAATATTTAATCTGGCAATCTCTTTTGTCCCTCTTCTCTGCCTACACTTCCCCTCCCCACCCCCAAAAACTAGCCTCCATAAGGTCTAGTTTATAGATATATATTATACACATATAGCTAGCTTTATACATATGTGTATTTATAAAGAACTCTCCCCACAATTTACCTGTTTTACGGGCCCCAGAACAGGAGAGTCACTTTCTAAGCATATATTTTCCAGAGGTAAGAGTCTCACAAGTTTCTGATTCTTGAAGAAAATAAAGACAACTCTTATATGCTCTATTCATTTAGACATGGGAAAAAAATGCAAGATGAAATGATAACGTTCTACATTTAAAAGCAAAGTCTAAAGACTTTGGTGCCACTTACAGCATTTTATCAACAATTTCAGAAGCAAAAAGTATCCAGAGTTGCTCAAAAAGTCTTTCAAAAAACAGGGTAATGCTGTCTTTCTTACTCTCAGTAATAGTACTATTAATAACTAATAAAGTGCTGTTTCCTTAACACTATGCATTCTTATTTACTAAATAAGGTAATTACATTGCACAAAATACTTTATGCTTGCAGTTACCAATGCAATTTTGTTATTTTTCCATATATATATATATATATATATGAATATATATGTATGTATCTTTTTTGTTTCTTTGTTTTGCTTTCCCTTACACCCTATTTTGCTTCCTTTTTTTTCTCAGGTTACTATCCTCATCTTTGTCTATGTTTAGCCTTCATGACTCCTGTTTTTGAAGTATGCCTTTTCCTTTCTCACATTTAAGCTTACTGCAGAAACTGCTGATAGTGCAGGATGGAACTGGTCTCCCTTTCCCCAGAGTAAGAATTTTGCACAGCTTGCCACAGCTCAGAACAGAAATCACAAGGGCATTCTCTCAAAGTCAGGGGTAAATGAGGCCACTACAAACAGGCTTTAAGCAACTTAGATGCTTTTTTTTTTCCTTGCCCCCCTCAGCAAGCCACGTGCAAATTACTTTTTTTTGGGATGGATGGGTAGAACCACTGTAGGACTGCCATATAAATCGGTCTTTTTTCAAATGTCAAGTCTGTACTAAAAGCAGTGCAGTGATACAAAATTTCCAAAGTAAAGTTCTTCAGAACACATCGAAACAAGAAAAAGAGAGTCCCATTTCCTCAGGAATAATTGAACTGTTTTAGCAAGAATTTCCCTTCAAATGTCTAGCTGTGGCAAAAGCCCCTGGATGTTAAAATGTTCAATGGTATAAGCAACTGAAAGCAGGATCTTCTATCAAAAAGTGTCTGGTGACATTAACTATAGGCAAGTACTGCAAGTACCACTTCAAAATGTGCACACTTGGAAAAAAAAAAAAAAAAAAAAAAACCTTTTGAGCTATACAACGAAAATGTAATGTTTTTCATCCTAGGTAAGCTGTGCGCTGTTAGCTGAAATCATCAAGCACCAAGACAAAGCATTCCCCCTTTAAATGTTACCTGCTCATTCCTTACAACAGAAGGTGGGATGGAGAAGAAATATCCAGATTTCACTCCTTCCATTGCTACAGAGGGCTTCCCATCAAATGCATGGAGTAACACATTCCCAGCACCTCAGAGAACACAGTCAAAGCAATTCATTAACAGCGTTTACTGTCGGTCTGCAACATCAGCTCTCAATGGGACATTGGTCCCAGCTTTGAACCATTCCTCCCAAGTTTCATATACACAAACTGGTAAGAGGACATGGCAAAACCAAAGAAGTTCTATTGATGAAAGCAGTGAAGGATAAAGTGCACTAAAAAAATATACCTTGTTCCTGTAAGAGACGAATGGTTGGTCTTCCAGCTGAGCAGGAATGCACATTTCTGCAAAGCAAGAAGCCTGGTATGAGGGAATTTCCCTCATGTACAAACACAGATGAACTGACAGTACCTCAGGACGAAAAGCATTAATCTGTCTCACATCTCTTACTAGGAAAGAATTTTACAGACATAGAAATGAATCGTTTTAGCTACTGTGAAGATACAGCAATAACACAGCAAGGACAGGACATGCAGAAGACCACTCTATCCAAGTGGAAACACAGGTAAAACTTAATCAAATCTCAAGCTGTAGACTGACAGGTTGAAAATGCCACTGCAATGCCTGTAAGAAAAGGTCCCAAGGGTTCTCAGTAACTACAAATCCTCTAAAACATTTCTTTGGGTGTTTGAGACCTAGCAAATTCTTCTATTAGTACAAACAAAACCTACAAGGGCAAATCCAGTCTTTTCGCTAACTGAATCTGCTGGATCAAAACCTGTCTTTGTCCTTCTTTCTGTTCATCCGTGCTGGCATATCTGGGAGTGAAATCTAGTCCAACCTAGAATAAAAGAAGTGAGAAAAATTCACATATCTACTTCTTGACTAAACCACAATACCATATGAAAGCAAAATACGCCTCAAAGCTGCATGGCATTTAAAATGTACATGCTACAGACTGCAATTAAAATGAGCTCAACTGTAGCCTTCTTAATAAAAGAATTCATACTCAAACATCATATTTTTGATTGTGAAAACATTTGGAAATAGCTACTAACAATTTTACTGAGTGTTTTAATCTACCTCTGGTCTTGTGCTCTTTTATACATTATTGAATTCTATTTCAGATCTGGTTCATGACAAAAATTGAATTTCTGAACTGAACCTGTAACTTAGTCCTACCTCCAGCAAAAAAATAGCCATTACTTATATATTTTTTGATTTAAGCACATTCAAATAACACTGCCCAATTCACAGTTACACCAGTTGAAATCCTTGGTGTACAACATAGATGCAATAAGTTTAGCTACAAAGCTCTGACAGTAACTAGTTCTCTTGCAGCAAGCACAGAACCAGCCACAAGCTGCTCAGACACACACAGAAAAAGGTAACCGTATCCTACAGTTTTAAAGCCCCAATTATCTTACAACCAAATACAAGACAAGAGACAACACATGTATATAGACGGACAATGAATCACAAGGAACCAAAGCTAGCTAAGTCCACAAGGTATGTTGAAATCAAAGCTTAGCCTAACTTTGTCAGCACAGGACAGAGCAATGATCTGAAGGAGCCTAAGTGTGACTAAGTGTTTCACTGTGCCAGAGAACAGATCAAGAGGCATCCAACTATTTAAGAGAATATATCACAACTTTTCAATTCTTCCTAGTAAATTTACAAGCATAAGCAGCATTTAGTTCCTAATAACCACAAAAAAAACATGAAATTAGGCAAATATATGAAGAGAAGTAGGCAAAGCCATCAAAAATCAGATTCACCACTTGTATTTACTACGTGTTTTTAATTCAGGTGACAGATGCTGCCCTAATCACAGCTGCTTAAACATAACACAGGAATCTACTCACTTCTCCAATCGCTACCAACTTATCTTCATAGCGCTCTATAAGCGGCAGCGCAGCGTGCAGATCCTGCAAGAACAAATTAAAGAAGTAATCCTCACCGTCCCCCTGAGACGGTGCTGCAGGAATCCAAACGGGGGAATGACCCCTTCATCATTCTTAACTTCAGCACCTTGAAGGCTGCTACTACGTAAGTGAGAGTTGAATGGTCAGGGGCATTTAGACCCCAGGATTCCCCCGCTTTACCCCACGACCCTTCATTTCAGGCTGATCTTTCCCCAGGAGCTGAAGAGTTAAGCAAAACGCGATCCCCAAGACGCCTGCAGTCACGAGGCAGCACACAGCTGCCCAAGTGTTTCAGGCTAAAGGCGTTCGTCTTGCCTTTCCTCCTCCCTCGCTAGCAATGGAGCGGCTGCAGATGCCCAGGCATTATGTTGAATATAAACAAACCACCCGCGGGGGACTTTAAGAACCGTTTCACTGCAGCATCTGCAGTACAGCTCACCGGCTTCGGTGAACAATTTTGTTTTAAGAGTAACGCAAATGAACGGCTGCGCTAAGAGACCTTGGGATTTGGCCCACGGTGCTTCGTACGTTACATAAACGTCGCTAGGCAGGACTGAAATTCAGTGTCGGTTAGGCCAGTGCATTCTTTAAACAACACCCAGAACCACAAACGTTTTGGGACAAAACACGGGCCCCAAACCAGCCCGGGCAGTGTTTTCAGAGCTGACTGAGCTAAGGTGTCCGGGTTTTACCTGCAGAGTGACACTGCGCCGCCTCTCTGGAGAAGCATCCTGAATGGGGTGAACGCCCAGGCAGGGCAGGACGAATCCGGGGAACCTAGAAACGAGATGGCGGCCTGCGGGCTGGCGCGTGGAGCCGGCTCGGGGTTAGGACGGGGGCAGGACGTCATGCTGGGGGCTTCACGAGGCCGCCCGGTGGGCGAGGGGCTGCTCGGGCCGCAGCTCGGAGCTCTGTGGCATCCCCATTAGCCACGTTTAACACGCTGCTTTTTTTAAAGAGCACCACGTACAACTCACGGTAGCCTTAAACGAGTGATGGGTGTTGGGTAGGTTGCAAAAAGTGATTTTTTTTTTTTTTTTTTTGGGGGGGGG
>VZSV01000012.1:3613181-3626210 GCA_013398735.1 Nothocercus julius
GGCCCGTGCAGCGCGTCCGTGTCTTGCAGACCTTCGAGGCGGCGCTGCGGGAGAACATCAGCATCCGCGGGCAGCCCTGCGAGGAGGCGGCGGGCGCCGACGGGCTGCACAGCGGTGCGTTTCCCTCCTCCGCTCCTTCTTCCCCTAAATCATAATGTGTTTTCGCCGCGGCGGTGGGGGGCGTTTCTCGAGGTGATAGCGGCGCTGGTGGGGCGGGCAAGGCTGAGCTCAGGTGTGTGTGTGTGGAGCCGTGCTGGAGCATTGAAAGGTAGTTGTCAGGCGTAGGGGCTCAGGGCCAGGAGCGGAGGGCAGCGGTGACAGCCTCCTGAAACCCTGCCAGGGCAAAGCCCGGAGCCAGGCGGGCCCCTGCCCTGGGAACTGATCGCCCCCGCTGAGAAGGGTGCGGGGCCGGGCGGGCTGACCGGAGCCGACTGCAGCCCCTGGGCCGCGGCGGCAGCAGGGTGGCCAGGAGACCCAGGGAAGTGACTGTGCCCCTGTGCTTGGCACTTGCTGGGGCGCATCCTGAATAGGCTGCCAGTGCTGGGCTCCCGGTGCAGAGAGATGTTAAAACAGAGGAACAAATCCCCGTGAGGGTAAGCAAGCATGGGAGGAGGTTGCCTGGAGACATTGTGTCATCCCTATCCTTGGAAGCTTTCAGGAGCCACCTGGGCAAGGCCCTGCCCAACCTGCTCTGAATAGCTGATAATAATAGGGGGTTGTGATGAAATGCTCTTCAAAGAAAATCCCTGTTTGATTCATTTGTTTACCTGTGTTAGCATCAGGTGTTTTTTTTACCTGTAACTTGATTTTCTTCATTTGCATGAAACTGAAAACACAGGTACTGTTCTGGTTGTGGAGGAAGAGCTCTGGGTTTTTGTTCAGAAAGCTTCTGCAAATGCAGACCTAGAATGATAAAACTCCAGCTATACCTGGCACGTTGCGTTTTCTTCAGAATCCAGAAGTTCTGTCCTAAAATGAAAAGAAAAATCTCAATTCAGGTCATCCTGAAAACATTTTTTTCCTGAGGAATTTGTTTTATTTTAATATGGATATATGAGAGTAAAATATTTATCTATTGTCTTGAGATTGTATTTTAAAAAATATCTCTGAGCTTTGGCCCCATGGGATACCAAGTCCAGGTTTGACCTGCAGGTCAAAAATGCATTGGTGTCATGATGCAAAACACTGAACTGATTCAGCCTCGATTTAGCCTATTCCTAACTTGTTCAAAAATCCTTAATAGGAGTAGTTTGTAGATACTGTTTTCAATAAGTTATCCTCTGTGCAATCTAACTTTGTGACTGCTAAGATACTAGTGTTTTCCTGTTTTCCGGCATAAAGTGGGTATTGTGCTGTATTGTGCTCTTTCATTTGATGTGATGTTAATATTGTGCTCATGTCTTGATCCAGTTTGAATCACCAAGTGCTCTGGTATTTGGTGCACCCTGTTTTTGGTGTTTGGCTGCACCAGCAGCTCAAGCATTTTCTCTCTACACTTAAAAGATTTTTATTGTCATTTCTCTCTCCTCCCTCTCACTCCCCCGCCTCCCCGGCCAAAACATTCCCAACCAATCCACCCCTTGATTTTGCCTTTGAGCATCCTGTGCTGCACAGATTAACCAAGAGAGGGAGCTCAAAACCTGCTCTTTAGCAGTAGCCCCGGTGACTTTTTGCAAGTTATGCTCAGCCCATTAATGGGACCAGTGAATTTAAAAGGGGTGCAAATAAAAGGTTTCCAATTTTTATTTGGCTTTATAATTAGTTCCAAGGTAGATGCCTTTATCTTCAGCAATAATCATGCATGATTACTTATTTCAGATCTAAAGCTTTTTCCATATAACTTTGTTTCAAAAGGGGAAAAAAAAAAAACGTAGGCGCATTTTTATAACGACTTTGCATGCTTCTGATTTTAGATTCAAACATTAAAATTCTCGAAGATCAATTTGATGAACTTATTGTAGAGACAGCAACAAAACGTAAGCAGTGGCCTAAAAAGATACTAATGCATGCTGTCCAGACCATGAAAGAGGAGCAAGAGATGTTGGTGAGTAACCTAAAATTTTCCGCAAACTTTGCGTAGAGTAGTTGGTCATAAGTAGCTAGGGGAATTCACTAAATCTTGATTCCTTTCCATGGTTGCTTTTGATTATTTTTTTTTCAGGTAACAAAGTGATTTCTTTGCATTAATTTGCCTTAATTTGTTCCCCAGTAAATTGGGGGTTGCCACGAAGTCTTGTAAAGTATGAGTGGTTTGGGGTTGTGGCACAGTTTGGCACGTTACTTGGGCAGGTTGCTTCAACAGGATTACTCATGTGCTGGAAGACAGTATGCCCCTATTTATCTTGTCATATCAG
This sequence comes from Nothocercus julius, assembly GCA_013398735.1. NCBI lineage: Eukaryota > Metazoa > Chordata > Aves > Tinamiformes > Tinamidae > Nothocercus > Nothocercus julius. The sequence goes on from VZSV01000012.1 coordinate 3,615,536, forward strand.
AGTTTCCAAAATCCTTGGCTGAAGGCTGCTCTTGAAGTATTAAATGTTATGATATATATAGGGCAATGCTATCATGTGCAGCATATGACTTTCTAAAGACATCTGAGTTTCTCCTGAGCCCCTTTGTTGGATAAGCAAGTGTTCATTAAGGAAGGGGAAAAAGTCAAGAATAAATGCAATGTTTTCTCAGTTTTGTGACACCGAGTGTAAAATAACTCCTGGTGTAAAACAACCCACTCGCATTCTTGGATGTTAAATTTCAGTTTTGCAGCTATGCTAAGTCTGCCTTGTCTTTACCTGTTAACTAATCAGGGACCAACTTTCTTTCCATCATTTATGTCATCCTAAAAAGCCATTTTTCCTTTTTTTTTTTTTTTTTTTTTTTCTCTCCTGTCTGTTATTAATGTATTTGTCCTTTGGCTACGTTTTTAAACTTTATTGCTTTAGTAGCTGGTTGCTGTTTTATAATATGATTTTGAAGGAAAAAATCAGCTCAGTCTATGAGTAAAAGGTTTGGATCTTTTTAAAAGAACTGATGGTTGTTTGAGCCATTTTAGTTCACGTACTTATGTTTGTAATCAAATGTGATATGGTTTACTGTTCAGAGGCTCCAGTTCAGGTGGAAGATAGAACATTTACCGCACAAATTGATAAGTATTTCCTTTTCTTTTCCTCCTCCCTTAGTTACGCCTTGCATATATTGTACTATCAGCCTTCCACAGGCAAGCAGTTACTGCTTTTTTCATAGATTTCTGCCTCGCTAAAGACTTCAGAATTGCATTTTTCAAATGCATTTTTCCAATCGGAAGCATGGGACTGCGCACTTGCTAGAGGAGAGTGTCTGAGGAAAGGCTAACATTATACACTACTGTCACGTATAGGGCTGCCTTAGCATGCAGGGACTAGGTTAGGAAAGACAAAGCCCTCCCGGAGCTGATTCTTGCAAGGAGCATGAAGTGCACCAAGAAGGACTTCTACAGGTCTATCAGCAGCAGAAGGAAGACTAGTGAAAATGTGGGTCTGTTGCTCAGTGAAGCAGAGGACCTGTGACAAAGTGTATTGAAAAGACTGAGATACTTAATGCTTTCTCTGCCTTAGTCTCTAAGGGTAAGACTGTCCGTCTGGAAATACGGGCCTCTAGAACATGTGGGGAAGTCTGGGGCAGGGAAGATTTACCCTTGGTAGAGGAAGGTCAAACTAGGGGACATTTAACCAAACTGGAAGTAGACAAGTCCTTGGGACCTGATGGGATGTACCCACAAGTGCTGAGGGAGCTCAGCTCATGCTGATGTTATTGCAAGGCCATTCAACTACCTTTGAAAGGTCATGGCAGTCAGGGGAGCTTCTTGAGAACTACAAGAAAGCAAATGTTACTTCTGGCTTCAAAGAGAGCAAGAAGGAACTTCGTGCAAATGGGATCCGGGATTCTGGCAATTGCCTTGTACCAGTACAGGCAGGAAACGAACCATCTAGAGAACAGCTTTGCAGAGAAGGTTGAACCTGGGCCAGCAGTGCTCCCTCGTAGCAAAGACCAGCGGTACCCTGGGTTGCACTGAGTGGAGAGTTGCCATCAGTCAAGGGAGGTGATTCTTTTGCTTCTCAGCCTTGGTGAGGCCCTACCTGGAGTGCTGGGTCCAGGGATGGGCTCCACAGTGCAAGGGAGGCACGGGCATACTGGAATAAGCGTAGTGAAAGGCCACAGAGGTGACCAAAGGGCTGGAGCACCTGATGTGACAAGCTTGAGAGAGCTGGAACTGCTCAGCATCAAGAGAAGGCTCTGGGGATCTTACCAATGAACATAACTGCTTTTTGAAGCATGAGTAAAGAAAACAGCCAGAGTCTTCTCAGTGGTGCCCAGTGACAGGGGAAGAGGAAAAGGGCACGAGTGGAAAGACAGGAAATGCCACTTAAACATAAGAAAAAAATATTAATCTTATTAATTAGTCTAACACTGGAACAGATTCCCCAGGAAGCTGGTGGAGTCTCCAGCCTCGGTGATACTCGGTTTGTTATTGTATAACTCAAAGATTTAATATGACCTTTTAATCTTTTTGCAAAGGGAAAACAATGCTCTTCCAGTAGAGGAGTATTTAGCATGCCTCTCAGCCTGCCTTTCTTGTCTTGCTGATCCTTTCAGATTTTATAGCAACACAACTGGATGATTATTTTAGTTATGTGTCTGCAACATATGGGAAGTTTCTAGTGTATCTCTGTAAGTGAAGTGGCTTTTTTCCTCTCAGCTATGTCTGTGTAGCTTCTAGTGGTTTCCTTGTTGATTGAGGAGTTCTTATGGGTTTTTTTTATGCCCTGTTATGAAGATGAGTATTTTCTGACACACGAAGTAACTGTGAAGATGCTGCACATAACAGAGGTTTAACTAGAGAGAAACATTCATTTAGTGTAATGATCTCCTTACACCTGCCAAAACAAGGCTCCTCTTGGAAGTTTTCAATTTATAGTTCTGCAGTGTTTGAGCTAATGCAAGCTTTCTTCTGTTTGGAGCTGTTACTGTAGACTTGCTAATAAGGTGTGTCGACTGTGAAAGTTTAGCTCAATAGAACTACAAGGAAGAATAAATAATTTTCTTCCTTTTTTTTTTTTTTTTTGGCTCAAGAAGAACAAGGGGTATCTCTTAAGAGGATAAAAATATTTAACTTAAAGATGATACAACTTACGTTCCTTTGTTTTGCTTTGTTTCCTCTTTCCCCAGCAGTCTCTTACATTTAACTACACTTTGACTAACACTAAAAGTTGTGACTTTGTCACAATTAACTGATGTCAAGTCACAAGGTGCACAGTAGGGCCAAAGAGCCAGAGAGCCTGGCTTGGAAAGGAGAATGTTCTTATTCGGGCATAAATACTTGCAGAGAAATAATATAGTCATTTAAAGTAGTTTTCTTTTTCTTAGCTTTTTGTATAAATGTAGCTTTAGTTCAAATTTGCTGCTCTGTGAAAGCGTACCAGTTTTGTGAATGGTTGCTTAGAAGTCACAGCAGTTCCCTTTCCTCAGTTGTGCAGCAGATGGCAATGCTTCATCCAAAATGTCTGGATTTTAGCCTAGAAATCCTCACACATTAATAACTAGAATTTTACAAACTGAAGTAAGTTTTGGAGACTTGTGCACAGTGAACATACTAACTTTGTTAACTAGAACACTGTTTGCCATAACTGGCATAAAATATGCATATGATGTGCTCTTTGTCTAAGCAACTCCATCATCTCCTAAGTGTTATGTATGTTTTAGATATATATTACTGCAGGAGGGTATTTCAGATTTTCTGTTTTTTTTTTTCTTTTTAATATGCAGAAGCTCTACCAGCCTGTTGTAACACCAGAGGAGATAAGATCACCACCTTCTCAAGGTAAAGATTTCTCGAGGGCAGCTGTGTTGAGAGAATACTACCTACCATGCTGCCTGTTAATGTTTAAGAAGTTTTCTTTCTTCAAATAGTTCAGCAAAACAAATAAAAGTTTTTCATAGCTGAATATATTGCCACATTAATTTATGAAAATTTATCCAACTTTCTTGATGCTGTATGCTGTTACACGGAACATTGTGCAAAGTTGAAAAATGAGGTTGCAGAACCTCACTGTGGATTGCTGCACGTAGCATAAAGCTGGTGTAACAAACAGCATTGCTAAGTGGAGTTTGAGGGGCAAAGCTTAAGCTTCCAGGTCTGAGCCTGCTGATCTGAGTTTACTCTGGGCCCCATTTCCTCTTTGCAAGCAGTAGGAGACATTGCTTCCAGAAATGCCAGCCTGTGCAGCAGAACACCACGAGGAGCAGTGAAGCTTCACTCCATGTTTGGTTTCTTTAAGCTTCTGGTATCCAGATCCATTCTCTGTGATGTGAACATGCAGCTCCTCGACAGCTTGCACTAAGATGCTGCCTTTTCAACATAGTTTGTGTTGAATTTTAGTATCTATGTAGTCTTTGGGAAGTTTATGTATCCCAGTTTAGCAAGTACAGTGGCCAGAAACCAAAAATGTTTAGATTACTCAATACCTTTCGTTTCCTTTTTTCGTTTCCCTATGTTTTGGAAAGCCTTTAACACTGAGGAATATAATGTTGTCCATGTAAAGCTCAACCCCTGCAGGCAAATTTCTTTTAACTGTGTATCAGTCTTTCTGTATATCTAGAATAATTCAATTATTTGTTTTTATGTTTTTATTCCTTCGCGGGAACTTGATAGGATCGCCAGTGTTCTAATCTCCATATCCTATTGCAAAAAGTCTTCATTAAGGACATAATTTTCTTTTAGCCTCTCTTCATTAGCCTCTGTTGTGTATTTAGAGAGACTGCTGCTTTGTTATTTTTCCCTGCCAATGCTGAATGATGCTGTGTTTAACCTCCATTTCCATAGATTGATTACAGATTCCTAAAACGTGTCTAATTAGTACATTGTGCATATGGGCAGACATCTGAATTTTGTCTCTTGCCACTTGCTTATATTTCAGCAGGAGGTCACTAACACCTTGCACTAGAATATGGTGATTGACTTAAATCCTCTTCAGTAGCACCAGTGAGATTGCTACTAAAAAATAGTAAGAATAGTATAGTAAAATAAACAGTATCGTTAGAATAGTAAGTGGGAGATGGAGACTAGTTAGTTCCCAGCAGCACACTTGGTGGAAAATTTTTGTTGATGCCATAACTTTGCAGAGGACTCTACAGGGAAAAATGGGAGAGAACACGTGAACTTGATTGGTTTTCAAATTTCAAATACTATTTTGGTTTCCTGTGTTTTGTCCAACCTGTAGGTTTTCTGAGTAAAGAACTTTGTGGCTTGCTGTAATGGAGACTTCTAAGCACTGTTGTGTATTTAGTGGTTAAGAGTAACAATAGCAAGATAAAAGACATCAGCTGTCGACTCCACAGCTATAATGCTAGAAGTAATTTGCAATATAGATGGTTTTGCAAGTGAAAGGGGTGTGCTGCAGGTTATACCAGGACTCTATAACTTCTCTGTGAACTGAATAGCAAGCGAGGGGCAAGGGGTTGTATTTCAGAAGTTCACTTTGTTTGTTTGTTGCTAGATGCCTATATGGCAGAGCTGAAGCAGCTGGCAGAAACGGCATCCAAACAGATCAGTGACGTAATGAAGGTGAGATCTCTGTGTACTCCAAGAGGATATGTGCTTTTCTTTCCTTGATGAGATAAAATGTCATCAAATACGATGTCTAACCAATGTTAGTTCATAATTTTGTACAAAAAAAAAATAAGCCTCTGTACTCTTGAAGCAAGTACTCCTTTAATTTGGGACTCCTGAAGATGTATCTAAGGCATTCCTTCCTAAACCAGGAGCAAGGAAGATTGTCCTGTGCCTATAGAAAATATTTTTATGAGGGTTCCAGAACCTGCAACATCTGACAAATTAAAACATCTTCAGAACAGATGTGTACAACATCATGTAGCACATGATACTTATTACTGTGGTACCAGCTTAGATGTGTTCTTAGCTTCTAAGACGCGTGCCTGTTCTTCTCATATCTCTTCAGCTTGGAGGTGAAACTTGTGTGGAAAGCTCTTTGCATGACCTGCGAGTGTCACTTGTCACTGCTGGGCTGGTAGCTCTGGCTTCTCAGCCCCCTCCTGTTGCCATAAGGGGCAGCTCTGCCGGAGCTGCTGCTGCTGTGCCTGTCGGCTTCTAATTAGCACGTTGTGTTTGCTGCAACACTGGCTTTTCCCAGGTAACATGAGGTGCTTGCATTTGTTTTTGCAGTCTGTCCCAGCACTCATAGAAAGAGCAGAAGGTTTTTCCCAAGCATTAACTTGGCAACCGACCTTGGAGCTCTGCAAGCTGCGGCAAGAGGTCTTTGCTGGCTGCAAGGTGAAGGGGGAAGATAACGCCGAAAACACCCTCTCACCAGTAGAAGTCACACCGACGAACACAGATACCAACAAAGACACTTACCTCTTCTTGAAAAGAAAGAGAACTGCAGATTCACCCCGAGCAAGACGCTATCCGCTGCGCCGCAGGAAAATTACTCTCAACACCTGAATTTCTCATTTAGCATTTTGAGATTTGAAACTCAGTTGTAGTCCTGTTCAGTGTGTGATTTTTTTTTTTTTTCCCTCTAATTCAGTGCTATTTCTAAGAACTTTCTGTCTGCAATCTTTTTAAATATTTTTCTTCTTACTGTGACACTGCTAGTCTATGAAAGCCTAAGCATCTCAGTAGCATCTATCCAGCAGGTGTGTGTAGTGATTAACTCTTATTTCTTGTGCTTTTATTACAGGACTCACCGTGGGTCCTGATGTTTCAGAGAGCTGTGCGCATGCTTTGTGCATGTGGGCAGTCTTTTTGTAGCCCACTGGCTGCTCTTTTACATGAAGAATGTGCCTAAAGAGGCTGGAGAGTATCTGCTTCTCTAAATGTACTTCATCTGCACTCATTTGGGTGACTGTTTTTCCTTAGTAAGTGAAGAAAAAAGAATTTCATAATGGAATATATTAAAAACACCATTTTAGTGTGGTGTTACAGTTTAGAAAATCCACATGTAAGTATAAAATTGGTCCTTGCTACTCGACCTTTCCTGAATTTAGGTCAACTGGACTTATTTATAGTCACTTCTGTTTAAACGCAGAGTTTTTTTAATTGTATATATTTATCTGCAGTATGCTATTCTGAACAAGAATGGACCATACACATCTTCTCCGATATTTTCATTTCATGTAATCCAAATAGGCAGTCTGGGGGTTTCCTGGACAATATTTCTACACATTACAGGATCTTGACTTTGGTCATGTATGCATCTGTGATATTTGACTAAACTTTTAAAATCAGTGTAGAGTGACAGTAAATGGGATTAAATTGAGCTATTCTACACTTTTTTTTTTCACACATTTGTACCTAGACAATTGCGCAGTGCTACTAAATTGGGCAGCATGACTTAACCATTCATAACTTCTAGCTTATGTTGCGTATCCTTGCAGTATATACTCATGTCTAATGTGTTTTCTCACACAGTAACTTGAGTTTTTTGAAAGGTTTTATTAATAAAATGTACTGTAGTAAGGAGGTGGTCCAACTTAGTATTTAAGAATCTGAAAAAAATTTAAGAAAATGTGTGACAAATTTTAGCATTGTTAGATTTGAAAAGATGAACATCAGTATCTGTATTGAGATTTTGTATAGTTAATCACATGTAAATACTTGTTTCAGATCGCTTTTGTATATATGAACTTCTGTTTTTATACGAAGCAAATTAAATCAATTAAGAAAGATCAAAGTTTCAGATCATGTTGTCCCTTCTAATCCTGGCATTAGTGTAGTCACACTTCAGAGGACATCTGTCTTAAATTCTGGCTTGAGTAACTGAAGTAGTTCCTTTCAGTGCCTTTGAACTCGCAACTGTTATTAATCTCAGGGCTACAGAGCCTCTAATATAAGAGAAGACAGGATGTGTGAGGGACTGGAACTGCAAAGCTGGGAACGTGGGGCCAGGACTGTTTTTCACACAGCAAGTTGCTGTCCCCACTTCTTGGAGTTCATATGCTCCTGGCAGGGCTGAAAATCGTAACCATCAGTTCCTCCATCAAGATCCACACTCTTTATTCTGAATGTTTCTAGACTAAGGGGAGCACTGCAAGGTTCATGTGTCTACCATCGCGGTGTTTGAGCATTTTCTACGTTGATAGAGAAGGTCAGGGAATCTTTCTGGATAGACAGGTAAAGAAAATGTGTAGGTTTTTGAAGAATAGGGTTGTTGACCTAAAAAGGTCAACATAAGACAAATATTTTAAGAAACAAGGAGGGAAAACACTGTGGAATTAATGAATTCATCCTATAGCGCACGTTAGTGCTTACCTAGGAGGCTGCAGGACAGTTGGACTGTGTGGGATTTGAAAGAAGTGAAAATGGATGCCTGGTAGCCTGAGCTAGGGCAGTCGTGCCTTGTTCTGCACTCCTCATTTCCATCACAGCTGGATGGAAAAAGAAAACATCTGGAAACACTAGCTATAAAGAAGGATAAAGAAAAATCAATAAAAAATCCCAAGTGCACCGTTTAAACTATGAGTTTACAGAACTCTGGGGGCTGATTCTGGCTGAGGGCGATGGAAGGTGTCAGGGGCCCTCTCTTGAAACGAGGGTCAGGTGAAGAGCTGAACTTGGCCCCTGAGTGTTTGGCTGTTTAAGAAGTCTGCATCAAGAGGTACTTGCAACAAGCAATGTCTGCGATAGATCTTTCCCGCTATGAAAATATTTATTTCACGTTTTCACATTCCAACAGTGCTGTCCTTTAGTGTCCTTTAGTTAACTTTTCATAGAAATCTGCGACATTGTGCAAGACAAGTGTCTAATCAGTTTTCTACCGAAATGTCACAACCTTCAAGCTTCTTATTTTTAACTTGGACGATTTGGTATTGCATCAAGAAATGTCTGGTCGTTTTTCTTAATATAGCCCTTGTAAGACTTTTGTAAGACAGCTCAATGGCAATGGGTGCTTGGGAACATTTGCAAACGGCTCTGAATTTCTTAGCTCCAGAAATCTTCCCGTGGGCACCAAGGGCAGCTTGGGCCCGTGGTGTTCAGAACCCACGGCTCTTCAGAAAAGCCGCGTTGCGTTAAACTGCGTTGAGCAACCCTGAATGTGTGTAGGTTGCTTCACTGCAGACAAAAATCACCGATAAAACTGCTGCTATAAAATGTGAACTCAGCTGAATAGTCCGCTTTCTGAACTCCTGTATAGTTATGCTTTGCCGTTACTGCTGCCTTACTTGGAATTATTGTGTAGGCATTTCTACAGATGTAGCAGAGATAACTTTAACACTAAGCAGAAACTTGTTCCCATAAGCAAATTTTGAGTTTTCATTTCCTTTGCTGCACTGAACAGGAGTGGACCATATTCAGGCTCAGAGGGACTTTTCTGTGACTTGCCCAGTATTTGCGGGATCTTGGAAGGTGCCTTTCTCTGCAGTATTCAGAAGGCATTGGCTTTTGCCAGGAGTTACTTGGCAGCGTAGCTATAGAGCACCAACAAGTCCTTGGTAAACTGGTCAGCGTTTGGTTCAGTCAGATCGTGTGTGGTGCCGTTGCCGTTAATAGCAGTATTGCTGCCAGACAAGCACGAAAGCTCCATGTGGAGTGCATTCACGGTCCCTCTGTGACAGGGGAGATTTTTTTTTCCCCCAAATCACTCTCATTTGCTCATAGATGTTTTCTGCAAGAGAATATACCTGTTCTCTGAGCTCATGCAAATACTTGCTTCCAATCCTACGCTTTGCTTAAAATGTGCTTAAGCTGCAAACACAAGGAATGTAGTGCTCTCTTCTTAAGCAACTGTCCCAACTAATTCTCCACTCATGCCTGCGTTTACTCCTTTAACTCCATCACGAGTGGTTTAAGGCAAAACTGGACTGTTTCCAAAGGCTGAGCGCAACCCGCCCTGTAGTTGGGCTCTGCCCTCTGGCTATGCTAAAGCCAGGAGAGGTTGTTGCCATTGCCCTCAGCAGGACAGTGGCGCTGAAACCTGCACCCTTTGCCTCCTTGGTGCGCCCTGTGCCCGTGCGGCGGATGAAGCGCCAAGGGAGCAGGAGCTGCAACTGCTTTTAAAGGAACCCAGGGTTCTTGAATGACCCAGCGCAGTCTGCGGTTGTGGCACTTTGGCAAGAAAGCCAAAGGAGCCCTTGTGGTTTGTGGCTCCAGGGTCTGTGAGGGTGGGGAAGGCTCACGGGTGCTCAGTCCTTGTAGGCAAAAAGCTCTGAGAAGGGCAAAATGAAGCTTTGGTGGCCTGGAAAACGGAGAGCGAAGCTGCTGCGAGGTGGAGCCGCTGGGGAGAAGGGCTTCCCGGGGGGAAGCCCCATTCAGGTTTTTCAGTAATACTGAGCAAGCGGATGGTCCCCGAGTCACCAGGAAACCTGCGGTAGAGCAGAGGCTTCGGTTCGGCTCTGAGGCAGCGCGGTTCTCTCACACTCAGCACAAACTGTTAGCCAGATCTTCCTGAAAGGATAGTCTATATTTACTCAGTTCGCAAACCTTGCAACCTGATGTTCAGCTAAGTCTGTGTGAGTTGAGTATGACTCAAACTTCTGGGGAAGAAAGAAAAATAGGGAAGTGTCCAAGTTAGTAATTTAAGATACCTGGGACGTTGCAACAGGCTGCACTGCAGTTGGGGGGCACTTTCCCTCACGTGGATGTGCTTTTGCGTGCGAGTTGGGCACAGCCAGGAGCGCACATCAGGCACCATACACAAGTATATCTACAGTGCAGCAAGGATGGTGCTACGTATCTGTCAGTGCAAACAGGCATTCCCTTCCTTCAGAGCACAGGGAGAAGATACGGTTCAATTAAGTGTTGGAAAAGCGTTCGGAAAGATAAAGTAAACATTACTTGGAAGGAAGAAAAAGGTTTGGAAGGATGAGAAACAGTTGTGTTGAAACGCTGCTGGTCAGAGACTTGGCTTTGAGGCTCCTGCACGTTCAGCATTGCCTTGCTTTTGCCTTTACAAGAAACGTGCAGTATTTCCTTATTATTTAAGGGAACAGGACGAGTAGTGAAAGTGAAAATGCTTTTATCCCAGCACTGATGCCTCCTCCTCACGCAGGGAATACGGGCTCTCCGGGCTCCTCCCGCCGCCCCGTCCCTGAGGTCCGCGCCGCCTGGGAGCCCATGTCGCTCCCCGCGCTCAGCTGCAGCCCTGGGCGCGACGGGGTGAGTGCGGCTCTGCGGGG
>VZSV01000012.1:3626900-3664464 GCA_013398735.1 Nothocercus julius
TGGCACATGCGGCTGAGTCACGGCTGCGCCGGGCGGCGGCGGGAGCCGCTCGCTCTTGGCCGCCGTTGTTTGCCCGGGGCGCTGCGCTCGCGGCTTAGCGGTGCCTCGTGTCTTCCAGAGCCACGAAGAAGAGGACAGGAAGGTGAGGAGGAGAGAAAAGAACCGCGTTGCTGCCCAGAGGAGTCGGAAGAAGCAAACTCAGAAAGCGGATAAACTTCACGAGGTGAGTGGGTACTCCATGGTTTGCGGACGCGGGCTGGGGGTCAGGTACGGGACGTTGTGGTTAACGGAGCTGCTTGAGCAGGCGCGGGGCTGGCGTCGTGCGAAGCGGCCTCGGGGAGGTGTGGGTGCGAAGTGCAGACAGGAGCATCGCTGCCCAAGGCGCCTCTGTTGCGGGGCGCTCGCGCCGCGCAAGTCGCGGTGCCGCAGTGCCACCGGCGTCCGCAGAGGGACGTGGCCTTGCCCTCGCCGCGCCATCGCGAGCCGCCCGCTGAGCTGGGCACGAGGCGCCAGGGCAGAGCAGAGCCTGTTCTGCTGGGCTGGTGCGGGGCCTCGTGGGTTGGCCCTGTCAGCGTGTGCGTGCTTAGCACCTCGCAGGGGAGCAGGGGGGGAGGAGGAGGGCGGTGCGCCTTGCCGTGGCCGTGTCGGTTCAAATCTGCTCTAAAATGGTGGTGTGAGGAAGAAATGCCCAGCTCAGGAGGCTTCTTAGGAACTCCAGAACCCCGCACACGAGAGCTCAGCTACCCGCGCACCCGTGACTCCTCACAGTAACAGTGGGTGTTTCACGTACGCATGCAACTATCTGTTTCTTCCAGAAACTCCTAACACTTCTTAGTGTCACGGTGCAGTGGAGGCTTCTTGTGTGCCCCGCGCAAAGTCTGGAGCATGGGAGTTGCTTTTCACTGCCTCTGGAACTGTTGTCACACACAAGGGGGCCTTTTTGCAGCACTTCAGATAAACGGTGGTGCTGCTGCGACTATTGCTGTGCTGGTCATGCTGTTCTGGACATTGAGCACAGTCTTCCCTCTCCCACGAGGTGGAAGGATCTGCCAACAGGAGGCAGAGTCCCAGGAGTTTTGGTTTTGCTTTTTCCCAGATCTCTTCTGAGTCAGCGCCTGAGAAAGCCAGTTGCAGGGTGCCTCTGGAAAGGGGTAACCCCGGGCTTTCGTGGAACCGGCACCGACTCGTGTCTCATCCAACAACCTTTCCGCTGCACCCGCTGTGCTGTTACTAAGGAGCTCAATCATGTTGGTGTTAGTGGGCAGGCAGGTTTTCCTAGGGGCAGGGAGATTTTGTTGAATAATGTGCAGTCATTGCACGGCACGTTGGCATTCTCTTCCCTGAAAATAGCACAGATTAGCTGGGGTGTAACACTTACTGTGGGTGCTTGGAGTTTGGGGCAAAAGGGAGGTGATCAGAGCCAGAGTAAGGGACGACTGGCTTTGCTGAAGTTTGGCTACACTTATGCTTAGGAAAATCATGCCTGTTTTATTCTGGGCTTGTGAGAGGTGGTGGGTGGTGAAAGAGCGTGAGGAGGGCAGAGGGACCCTTGGGACCCTTCCTGCTTGTGAGAGAGAGGAGGCTGTGCGGAAACTCCCGAGCTGCGTGACCGGCACAGCAGTGGCCGTAGCAGCAGCACCAGCACTTACTCCGAGGTAGCCCTAAGTGTCCCAGCTACAAAAAAGACCACCTTGCGTGCAAAAGCATCCAGAGACAGAGAAAGGCAACTTCTGCCCTCCAGCCGTTGCATGGGGCACAAAAGAAGCCTCCACCACACTGAGGTGCTGGGAAGAAGCATTAGGACTTTCTGGAAGAACCAAATAGTCGTATGCGTACGTGAAACACCCACTGTTACTGTGAGGGGTCACCAGTGCACGGAGCAGCTGTGGTCTCGTGCGTGGGGGTTCTGGAGTTCCCAAGAAGCTTCTTCAGATGGGTATTGCTTCTTCACAGCGCTGTTTTAGAGCGGATATAAACTGACGCCTCCAAGGAAAGGCGTGGGGCCATGCAGAAGAGAAGGGAAGCAGAAGCAGCCTCAAGGAAACCTGAGGAGCCCCGCGTGAGCGGCTCTCCCTGTTTTCTGGTAAACAGGTCTCTTGAAGCATGTGTAGGCTTTGAAGTTTGCTCTGGAGCTCCTCAGGGAGGAGAGACTGAGTGGGTGAGCGCTGAGCCAAGGCCAGCAGCGAGGTGCAGACACCTGCAGGTTTTCCGTGGGCTGCATCCGAAGCTATAGCTCTCTTCTCTTCGGGACAAGCAGTCCTGGCGTCAGGGATGCTGGTGGCTTGCAGTTATCGCAGAAATGTGACGTGTGTCCCAGATGTACGCTGCAGAGCCTCTCAGAGCTCCTCCGCGGTCGGGAGCGGCTTCTTCATCACCAGAGACGCCTCTGCACGAAAGCAGCCCCAGCGGTGGTTCGTGGAGGCCCTGCTCGGCATTGCTGCTGACCCGGCTGGGCTGTGAGCGAGCTGACTGACGCTCGCCTGCCCAGCCTGCTCTTGACGCCGCAGGCCTTCAGGCCGGCGGCTACAAGCCGTGGCGGGGCGCAGGAGAGCGGCTGCCCCGCGGAGCCCGTGCGGGGTGTGCTGCGCCGCCAGGGCCGCCGCCGCCGCTTCCCTCCCCGGCCGTGGTGGGCGCTGCCTTTTCCTCAGCACGGCCCAGCACTAGGGTTTCCTGGCGCCCAGGGGCACTTGGCGCTTTCATTTTCACCGCGCCGCCTGTGAGGGCGGCCAGGGCTGGCAGAGGCTGCTCCGACCACCGCAGGGTGCAGCCACCTGCACCTCCAGCCCTGGGCTTCCCCAGGCCTGCGCGGGCGGCCCCTGGCACCTCTGTGTCTCGGGGCCACAGGAGGAGTCGCAGCTCTGTCAGGACGGGGATCGTAAATCACTCACCTGTTCAGGCACCAGGGTTTACCTGAGGATGCGTCTTTCCTGAGCGTTTTGCACATGTGGGATACACAGAAACATGTGGGATACACAGAAACTTTTTGTGTAGGGTGACCTGAATATGTGCAAGGTGGAAGCACTGCAAGGAGTCTTTTGACTATGTGTAGGCTCCTTTTTTTTTTTTTTTTTTTTTTTTTTTTTTTTTTTTTTTTTTTTTCCTTTTTCTCCTTTCAGGAATATGAATCTCTTGAGCAAGAAAATACCTCCCTGAAGAGAGAAATTGGAAAGCTAACAGATGAAATGAAACACTTGAGTGAAGTGTTGAAGGATCATGAGAAGATCTGTCCACTATTGCACTGCTCCATGAACTTTGTGACCGTACCGAGGCCTGATGCACTCACCAGCTGCCTGCCGAGATGAGAGCTCTCCTTGATCACCTTGCAGTGCGGGCACAGGCGCCCATCGATAGGGGAAATTTGAAGAACTGCCTAGCTACAGTGTGGGTCTTTCCTTAAAGAGGACTGGACTTGACACACAAGTCTCCTCCATGTCGAAATTCTATAGTCTTTTGAGTCTCAGGAAAACACCAGCATGGAAAAGAGTTTGAATGGCGACTTGGTCTCTGGCAGAATGTGGAAGCCATGGTTTTGCTTTCAGCAACGTCGAAGCAGGCTGCAGCCCGCCCGCGTGGGATGCGGGCGCAGAAGAGCACCGGCCACGAGAAAGCCCTGGTCGGATGCCTTTCTCCTACATGTCCACCACTAGTAACTCTTTGGCAGTTGTCATCCTGAGGGATCCTATTCTGGCTGCTGTTTTTCTCTGAACGGGTTTGGTTAATAAAAGCAATGGCCTGTCTTTATGATGTTCTCCACCTCATTCAATTTATAATGTCTTTTGAGCATCTCTGCTTTTACTTACTGGTCAAAGCCAAAGTCTAATGCTAATCTTCCTGCCACTTGTTTCATCATTTGCTTATCACCACTTCAGTGCTTCCTCTTTTAAAGTGTGGTCAACAAAGGAGTTTTTCCAGTCCTTATTTCTTTACTACCTGTAATCATCCACCTAATAATGTGAGTTCTCAGAGTGTTTTATATTGTAAAATATGGTTCAGTCAATTTCACCTGATGATTTCCTGGCCTATGTGGTAGAAGACCTAAGCAGTTTTTTGCTGTTTTAAAGGTTTGTCATAAAGAACAAATTTTAAAATTTACAGTTTTACTGTATCCGCTGGAAATAAGAAAGGGGTTGGTTTGATTTGGGGGGAGATATTTTGTGGGGGAAGTTGGGATTTTTGTTGTTGATTTGTTTTTGTGTTTTTGGTAATGCACTAATTATCCTTACCCTTTATTTTGCATGGTGCCTTGGGTAGTTGGCTTCTGAGAATAGAATACAGTCAGTTTTGTTAAGCATTTTGCTCTATATCCACACTGAGATGTTTGGATAACTGCAAAAGAAACAGTGCAATTTAGTGCCTTTTTTTTTTTTTTTTTTTGGAAATGAAGAATTACTGCTATGTTTGTGAGGCAAAAAAAGTGCTTACTTTCTCTGAAGCTTCTTAGCAGTGTCAAGCACTAAAAATGTGAATGCTGTAGCCTGAGCAAAAGAGTGGTTTTCTCACAGCATTTCCTAATCAAAGAGTGCCTTAGGAACTCACCATGCTGTACCCCTTTGCCAACTCTCTCACTTCACCGTTTGGATTTTCCTTCAGTCCAACTCGAGGGATTCAGCTCTGCCCTCAGCTGGACTCGGATGTTTATCAGCAGAATATAATCTGAAATGTTAAAGTTTTGTTAACATCATTGCATTACTGAACACCGCAAAGAATGGGGGATACTGCATAGCCAGCTCTCTGCCTTCTGAAAGACGCTCTCATGCTGTTGTTTTATGCCAGAAGTTCAAGACCAACAAGATGAGAGATCCTTTGATTTCTCTAAGCATTTCTTTAAGGTGTTCCTGGGTGAATTTTTAGCACACGCAGAAGCTGTCTGAAGCCTAAATACAATTTTCAAAGTTTGTTGCGGTCCTGTAAAAACTGAGTCATCTTGAAAGAAGGTCTGGTGTAGTCCCTGCAGAGGAAAATGAAAGCTTCAGGAATCTTCACAAATGCTTTTCAGATAAAGTCTCTGCTCAGGCACTGCGTGTTACCCTTACGGAAGTTCTTGTGAACATCTTAGTCCATCTTACCCACCTTATTTCAGTCCCCAGATGCCAGCCCTAGCGTAACTTGGAGGAGCAGAGTTGCAAGAACATAGCAGAAATGAACAGCATCTACTTAGGGAAAATTCAATATAGCCTAGGATGGAAGGAGAGAGATAGGATGTCTCACATCTCCTAATTGGTACATGCAGCTGAGCTGAGGCTGCTGTTGGGAAGGAGCTAGTGGAGTCAGAGCTGATGCAGAAACACAGTCTCTCCTATATTGTCCTGGAGATCTTTGAAAACAGGAGGAAACTGCTGTGTCACAGAGGCCATCCCTGCAGAATCCTCCCAAGGATCTTGTCCCACATGTGCCTTCTTCTAGAAACTGATCCAGTTCCCTCCTCCTCACACTGGAAAGCCAGTGCTTTTATTCTTCTAAACGCTCGCTGGGAAACAGGCTCCACTTCGTCATTCAGCAGTCTGAGCTGCGCTGTCCCTCAGCACATCCGTAAGCAGTGCTGTCCCTCTTCTGCTGTGCAAAGCTTCCTTCGAGGCCTGTTGGCCGCGGACTGTCCGCGCGGGGTTTGAAGGGGCCCGCAGCACCGTCGCGTGCTCGGCGCAGCAGCGCAAGCCCCGGGCAGCGCCGCTCTTCTTAGGCAGGCTCGGGAGCCGCGCAGAGGCCCTCGGTGCCCCCGGCTTCACGGCAGCCACCAGTTCCCTCCCAGAGCCGCAGGGTGTAGCTCCGGCCCGCACGTCCTGTGCATTAGTAACAGGGGGCTTTGAACCTCCAGGGCCCGGGCTGCTGCTTCCTCCTTCATCTGTTGCATCACTTTTTTTTCCCAGCACTATTACCAAAGGGCCGGATGCATCACCCCTCTGTTTAATAGTTTAACCAAGACATCAGTCACAAACAGTATTTTATATGACTAACGTTCAAAGACAGCTGGGAACCCCAAGCAAAAGAAATGAGCAAAATGAGTGTCCCAAGCCAAATAAACCAAACGTTCTGGTACATCCTATAGAGCTAATGTCACAGCTGAATCATGTATCAAAAGGGACAACAAACTGCTAAAAAACACAGAAAGTACAGACTAACAAAACAATATTCGTGCAGGCAGATAAGACTATTTGCAGGAGCTGTTCTTAAAGATATTGGTTTGCAGTGAATTTCAAAACTGAAAGTATGTTCTGGAGCCTGGGATAATTGTAACATTAAATAAGGAACCAGAAAGGAGAACAGAAAGGAAAAGGTCCATTTGTTAAGGAAGCAGCAGAAAGATCTTTTTCAGATCCAAACCTCCCCTTTTGCAGCAGTGTACACACCATCACAAGCATGTTTCATATCTATATATGGCTAAAATACTGCTTGATATGTCCTGGCTTTAGAAAGCTTCCAATGAGTTTGACTTGCTGCCTATGAATGTGGTATGATGTTCACACGATTTTCAGACGCAGGTATATCTGTGCTCAGATGTTGGCTCATGTGAGGAGCATGTGTGAATTACAGACCTGTTTGTGGATGTGTAGCGTAAGTGAATGTTAACATGAAATATGGATTTTGGTTCTTAGGCTCACAAGGAAGGTTACAGTTTGGCTAGACTTGTTAATATGGATTAGGTTTTCTTATTATTATTATTTTTGTATTTCCTGTGACCCTAATTCAAAAGCAAAATGCTCAACACAACCTTATCTGAAGCTGAAGGTATTCATTCTGGTAGCAGATGGAATCCAATTCAGCTATTTGTCTGTTCATTTCTTTCAGCTAGTGTTGGGTCAAATTTAAATTGATCGTGTTTCAAAAAGCTAATTTTAGCCTTCAAAAGTAAAAAAGTCAACAGAAATACAGAGCTTTTCAAAATGGTTAATGTGAATATAACTGAGATTAATTATTATACCTCAAGAGAAGATTTAAGAGAAAAAAAATCCACTCCTTCCCATTTATCTTTTACACTTATGTTTGCAAACATTTACAGGATTCTTTATGTATTCATCCTGAGTCCTGCTCAAAGCAGACCTTTCTAAAAACACATTTGCAAGAGCCTATTCTGTAGACTTGGTGTTAGTCTGTTCCTTTCCCTGGTACATTCCAGTGTTGGCTGCCGCTTGTTCTCTAATACCTGCTTGCCTTGTCTGCATCTGCTGCTATTTGCAGTAGCCTTCCTATTCTCCCACCATCCCATCTGAAGTGCCATTTTTTGCCTTCTTCCTGTTCTTCTTCTGCTCCTGAGTAGCTTAGTGACAATATTGCTTAATGTTGTCCGTATTACCAGTGCAAGGCTAATCTGTAGGAGCACACAGTAATTGAATTTCACTGCTCATCCTGTATATGATGAAAGGATTTAATGTGTGGCTAGCTCTGGCAGTTGACTATTAAGGAAGGTGTCTGCACCGTCTTTTAAATCGTATTTAAAAGTGACATAACCTTTACTCTAGCCTACAAACCGCATACTGCTTCCTGTCCATAGATGAACGCTTTGCTGTACAGCATTTGGGGTTTCCATCTGTGAATCAGTCTAGAATTTCTGCCTAAGTACCTCAGTGAAAGTGATAGATAAAGCAAACATTTAAAAAAAAAATCCCTTTTCTCTTCTTCCCATCAGTGTGGTGCTATAATTCCTGTCACAGGAAGGAAGCATGTCTGATAAGCAGGAGAAGTGGTGGGTTTGGTTTACTGTTACAAAGACTAATGTTATTCTCTTCATAGGAGGGTTTTTTGTATGTAAATCCCGAGTTACTGTCAAGTGGAGCCTGGAGAAACCTTTTACATGTACACACAGCATGTGGTGTGGGCATACATCTACGAAGGACTGAGAGAATTCGGGGTCTTTGCAGAAATGTGGTTTTTACACTGATTTCCCTGGAAGCAGAAACAATCCCACAGTTGCCTTAGATGACATGTGGCACTGTGCTTACTAACCTGGGTAATATTTAACTCAAGGGTAGTTACAGGCTAACTTGAAGTGGTAATTCTTAATATGGAAACCATAGTAACAATCATCCACGAGATTGCACGCTCCCTTTCTGGTACTCATTTGGGTTTTTCTTCCTCAATATTTCCTATGGAAAAAATCCATAAGTATTGAGTAGGGTTTTTTTTTTCCCACTGTAGGATTTTCGAACCGTGACATCAAATGTAAGGGCTTGATTATTCTGGAAATAGCTGGCATAGCTTTTGCAAGTAGACTGTTCTATACTAGCTCTGTGTTTGGTCTGCTCTAAGAGAATCTCTATGGTTCTCTTTAGAAGTGGATAAGCTAAACCACAAAGGGCTGTCTTGGTATAGAATAAAAACATTCATTCAGGGAGTCAGTACAAAATGACTACTGTGCTTCAATTTCACAGCCTGTCATACTCTGAAGCTGCTTCTCCATGTAACCAAATAGAAAATGATAACCCTAATAAGTATTTGTCTTTTCTATCTGCATTAGAAGAGTTTTTGTTGTGTTTATTAAGTTCTATAGCCTGTCAGCGCAGCTTTCTGGACTCGTCTAGGTCTTGCCTGGTGAATGGCACCACAGCCAGCTCACCACAAAACTCCATCAGTTCTTGGTAGGTGTTTTGGCTGTCTGTTCTGTGGAACAACTTTCTCCTTTAATTGCATCCCATGATGAATTTGTTGTCATGGTTTCATCACTATACATTATTATCATGTTAAAACCTTGCCTCCTATAAGTGAGATAAACCCTAGAATAAATAAAATAATTCCTAAGGAAACTGTCTTGGGATAAGCAAATTATTCAGTTCCGTCTTCCCACTACAAAATAACATTTTGAGAATACTAATTTGTTATTTGCCTAATTCAAAATAAGTGAGGATAATGGCTAAGCAAAAAGACTCTGTTTAAAGACAAGATACAATTACTTCAGTGGAGAAGATGTGATTTAGTACAGGAATTGAAAAATTACAAGGGAGTAAGTCAAAGAAAGATGGCAACAGTGTGTTTTGAAAAGGGAGCTATCAAACTAATGAAAGGTTGTCAAGGGAGGTTCTCAAGGGTTGATCTCTGACCAATATTGTTTAATGTCTTTGGTAAGGGCTCTGAATATGAAAGAACTGTTAATACAGAGAAGGGTTGAAATAGCCTGCCTAACGTACTGCATGACCTTGAAGATGAGGATAATAGCGATGCAATTACAGTTAATGTTGCAAAGTCATAAACTTGAAGAATCTACAGTGAGAATTTCTGTCACAAAGTGGAGACTCATCCTTTGGAAATTACAATGGAATGGGCAAGCAACGGCATATTAGTCACTAACTGACTCTGAGGCTCCAATGCAGTGGGGCAAAACAGAAGTTAACTGGGAACTTGGAGACATGTGCACTTCCAAGGGAGCAAGGATTAGCGATGTCGCTATGCAAGGGTCGGTCAAGACTTCGTCTGGAATTCTGCTTGCATTTCTGCTCAACCATGATGAAGAAAGATGAAGTGAAACTTCATCTTCAGTGTACAGGTGCACTGAAGGGCTGCTAGGAAGAATGAGAGAATGGAGAACCTAATTTTTGAGAATTTCTGTTAGGCTGTTAGACAAGTGAAGTCTGAGAAGCGGTAGGATCACTGTCAAACTAATAATACTGGAGAAAAAACACAGATATAAGGGAAGAAACTATTCAAGATAAGTATAATGTTGGCAGAAGAATAAGTACCTATAAATCATGCATGGGTACATTTGCACTGTAGATGTGAAGCAGTTTCTGCCTATCAGGAGAGAGACATCAGGAATAGCCTATGGATGCTCTGTGTGAGTGAGTATGTTTAATGCACCATGCCTTGTTTTAGGATGAAGCTTAATTATCTGAGACACGTGGAGTATGCTGGTTATCCAAAGTACTTTTTCCTGCCATGTATCCTTATTTTCTTCAGAAAAGGCCTTCATTTATTTTTAAGAAGCAAGTGGATATATAAAAACAACCAAACAAACAAACAAAAAAACAAGATCTCGCTTCATCACTCTGAGGCTAACTTTGACAGAAGAACTAGCAGAGGTATAATGTTTGGTCAGACGTAGTGTCTCCTATTAAATTAAAGTACTTAATTAAATCAAAGTAAGGAAAGAGTAGAAGAAAGAAGGATGTTTCATTTTCTAAATAAATGTCTACCACTGAACTATCACATAATAAATGGCATTTCTAGAAAAATCAGAAAACTGTTCAGAGATGCAAATCAAAATATAACAGGAATTTTGGGAACTTCCCAGACTATTTGTTTACTTTAAAAACTGAATTATTCCAATGCTGGGAACATGCATTTAACAGAGGATTGCAGGCAATTTTTGTTTTTCTTATGTCCAGTTCATTGATTAAATATATAAACAGGATGTCTTTAAGAGTAGAAGGTTTTAAAACAGGATTTGATACTAAGTGAGAGAGAAGCTAGTTCCCTTTTAGCTGTTCGAGTTTCATCTTTGCTTATCAGAGCTGTTTTAGGGTACAGTAATTTCCAAGTGAACTATTGGGTTGCGAGGTAAATAATCTCTAGAGATGAATATTTTTTTCTTTCTTTTTTACTGTAAATGACAATAGTACATAGGGCTAGAAATTTCCCTTGTAAATTCTGGTCATCCCATTTGTTTGCTAAGTTCCAGTATGGACTTGGGGGCTACTCCGTCAGGGCAGAGCTTTATGCTCCCTTGCTCATGCCCTTCTAGAAGGAGCTGATCCATCAGCTGTGTTGAAGAACATGATCAGTGGTGCTATGGAGTTTGAAAAAAACTTTTCTGTCTCATAGGCCAGGTGAGGAAATGAATGATGACTACTAATATATTGGTTTTAAAAGAACAAAAGTCTCATTTCCCAGACTAATAAAACATTGAGGGAATCTGCCTCCGTTTCAGGCCTCCGTCTTGCCAGTAATTCCAGCTTCCCCTGTTTGGCGTTTCAAACAACACGATGACTCTTCAGCAGTTGTGGAGGGCAGCCCACGCGGAGCAGCTTGCAGCAGGAACACAATCTAATTGTGGATACAATTCAAGTAAAAGAGTGTAAATGAGGATATGGGTGACTGAGAGTCATGATATAAAGTTACATTATTGCTTAGACTTTTTGTGGGCAATTCAAAATGACATTCACATTTGTACACATCTACGTTTTCACTACTAGGTTAAGAAACAATGTGATCAATACGTTTTCCCCACCAATTATTATATTACCAGTTTTTATATCATTTTGCTTGATGTTCTGTAGCATTCTGCTTAATTCATATGAAAAATAGTATCTACGCTTTTTCCTGGTTGCTTTTGTATCACTGTTTATTTCCATTTATTTTCGTTAAACTTTCAGCTGCGAATGGTCACTCTCTGTAGAACTCAGGAAATATTGTATTATTATAGATGCTTATTTCAAATTATAACTTTCATCATGGAGCAGAAAAATGCGATTATTTTTACTTTTTAAATATCAGCTATAGAAGTGCAAAAGAAATAATGGATGATTTGTTTTCATTTTTTTTATAGCAATACGTGACATCAGATACCTATGGAGAGATTTTAGCTGTCTTGTTTTCTGGCTCATGCCACAAATTGTAAGAATATTTTATTAAAAATGGTAACAGAAGTTCATTAAACTGTTGCATGGTTTCTTAATAAAAATTCCATCACAGTCTTCCTGCTCATTTGTACCTAACCAGTAGCATTTCAAGAGCAGTAATTCAGTTACTGAATGCATGTTAAAAAACAGAGCAGTGAGTGAGAAAGCAATGACCTATTCCAAGTCAATATGTAGGTTTTCTCCTTCCTTGCTTATAAACATTCCAGGTTTCCTAATAAATAACATTTCTGCATTAATCTCTACTTTTTTTTTTTCAAAATGCTGTTTAATGAACAACTGTTCTCATTCAGTTTTATCATGCTTTGCAAGGTATTTTGCTATTTGTCATTTATCACCTAAGATGTAGCCCTTTCTAGCACCATCTGCCCATTTTATTTACAAAGAAAACAAGTTCTTCAGGACAGGAAGCATTTGTTGCAATGACTAGCTAATTCAGGGAAATGTTCCAGTACTTTCTGGGTCTGATACACTCCATGGACTGATACACTGCAGCAAAACTCCTCTGCTATTACTCGTGCTTTGCCATGCAATAATGACGCCTCTGGGAACATCAGGCTGCAACATGTGGCCTGAAATGGTTGCTCCTGTATTTTATGGGCTGAGTTTCCTAATAATTCAGTGATGGTTTTGAAAGTGATGCATCTGTTTATCCCAGATGCCCAACCCCATGACAGCAGATCCCCTGTGTAAGTACACAGTTTTTCACTGTATAAATGCTAACACTATGAGTTTTTCTTACTTTCCCTTCACAGTATGTAGTATCTGTTCATGCTTGGTTCAGGCTGGGATACTTGAATGGTAAAAACTCAGTGTGAATTTTACTAAAATGTTTTCTTCATACTACCAAATTATGTCAATGTTGTGCACACCTACACTGCCTGTGTATTCAGCTTAATTCTGGTCTTATTCGGAGGCCTCTACCGCTGACTTCAGCAAGGCTGTAGTCAACACATGGCACTCAAAGGGCAGACTATGGACTGTGGCATCTTATATGCAGGGATTACTTCATGGTAAAAATTTGTCCAGCCCTGCAGCATGTTCAAGAAACTTGGCCCATGCACATAGCGATCTGTACAGGCTCTGTTAAAGGAATATAGGCTGAAAGGCTAGGTCCTAATGTGGGAAATGAAAAACATAATTTTCTCCTTCACGGTTCATTTTTGTTATTTAGCACCTAGATTCCTGCATTATATCTGTTCTTTTAGAAACAGTTTCATAACATGACATGTTTGCCAACACGATATTAAATGGTCCCCAGAGAGTGTTAAACGCACTTGTCATATTTTCTATACCATACCTCACTTTGTAATTATGCTGTCTCCTGCTGCCAATAATTCATCCCTTCCAGAAGGCCCTGTTTAAGACTGAGTAATAAAACACTGAGAGATTAATATTAGGTTGATGACAGATCATTTAATGCAACTCTTACCAAAACTCTCCAGAGTCTAGAAAATTGGCAGAATACTGTTAATGGGAAGTTCAAGGGCTGTTTTCTGATGTCATTCAATTAGTAACCAAGGGATGGTTTTCTTGAGTAATTCTCCTGAGTTTAAAGAGGCAGATTTCTTTTTAATCTTCAGTCCTTCCAGGGAATTGTAGCAGGTGGGTTTAGTTCATGTCTGTTTGGCAGGAAAGTGGAACTTTCTAGTTACTAACCAAGATTTGCAATACCGTCTCAGCAACGTTGTTAGTAAAGTTAAGTATTTTCTTTTCACTGAGTGCTGACACTCCCAGTGAGAGCAGTAAGAGCTTCATGTGCACAGATCCATGTGCAGGATCTGATGCTGTCTGCCATGAGCTGTGGAATTAATGGACTGCCAGATTTTCCATATGCCATATAACCGCACAGCAAGAAGAACCACTCTAAGTTTTCTAAAAAATCTAATGCTTGTGTGAAATTGTAAACATTTGCACACGTTGGCAAGTGCTTGGATGAATTGTCTGCTTGATATCAAAACCATAGTGCCAATGCCTTACCTAAAGCACTAAGATATCACACCTTTTATTCATCTAATTTGCAAACTGATTTCAGTAGGGATGTGTATGTGGGTACATCCCAGATGAGTAAGAGCACTGATAAATTAGAGCTGGTAAATTTAACACCCAAGTCTAAGATGTTACTGCACTGATGTCACTGCTCCCGTGCCACCGATTACCAAAACCGACAGAAAGGGACACGTACCCCAGCTTCAGCTATTTCAGTTCTCACTCAAATGTCTTGGTTCCTTTGAGAAGCTACTGATAATCTAAGGTAAGACACTGCATTGTGCTTATTTCTGTTTTGTTTTGATAGAGTCAAACGGTAAAAAGCTTTTGTTTTAAAACTGGGAGAAATACTGGCATGAAAACTGCCGCCCTCTCCGCCAATTCAATGGGACTGCCATCCCTGACAACCTTGCAGCCAGGATTTCAAAGCAGGTATTCAGATCGTGTTCAGAAAGAGAAAGGGAAAGGGCAGAGAATAAAGCTATCCAGAGGAAAGAAAAATGATGGGGAGATGATCGTCTCTGAACAGCTGCACTAGAAATTTCGTGTCATGATAACATTGCTTGAGCAGATTTTCAGTATGTAGTGTACAAAAGCACTAGTGTCTGTGTTTGAGAGTGTAGTCCTACACACTGTTTTCTGTGTGGCAACACCATCTATGGCAGGTCTCACTCGCACTCCCAGCTCCTCCTTCTGCTACATTGCTGCCCTCTCCCTGGTGCCACCACAATGTGTACAGGCTGCAGAATAAGCCCGCTCAATAAACTGTACCTGGTTAAAAAGGAATCTTGGTAGGCTGAAAGCTTTTTGAGCATCTGCTGGCTGGTCGTGTTTGCAGAGTGGCTTTGCAAGCAGCAGTCAGCACAGCCGAGGGGGACAGTTTGCTGTGACGCAGCCGGCAGTGAGCAGGTGGAGATAGAGGAATGCCCCAGACAGGTACCTGGCGCTTGCTGCTGAACACTTTGTATCAAGCACCCCTCCACCCTCATTTGACTTCCAGCACGTCTATACATGAACAAAGCATATATTCTGTCATTTGCTATCTGCATATATATCTCAGTCTACATGCTTTATCTGCGTATATATCTCAGCTAACTCACTGTGGTAACAGCAGAACTCCTGGACATTAGTATGTGGTTGAGATGTTACCCTTTGTTTCCTGAACTGACCACTTCCACGCAAATTAAGAAGATAAACTGATTACTCAGAACCATGTTCTTAATGATCATCATTTCTCTGGAACTTTTTATTTATTTATTTCGATGTAATAGTCTGGAAAGATTCCTCTCCTCTTTCATTTTCTTTAGGAATAAACAAAGCTGAGAAAAGCTTGGAGCAACTAATGACTAATTTGAACTTTCTCTTG
This sequence comes from Nothocercus julius, assembly GCA_013398735.1. Lineage (NCBI taxonomy): Eukaryota > Metazoa > Chordata > Aves > Tinamiformes > Tinamidae > Nothocercus > Nothocercus julius. The sequence continues at coordinate 3,641,817 of VZSV01000012.1, forward strand.
AATTAGATTTTTTTTTTTTTTTTTTTGATTTTGTATATGGAGATATTATTTCAGGTAGTAAAGTTCTTAAGTGCATGTGAACCTTTGGTTGTTACTCTTCTTTTATTTTTAAAGAAATCCATGTGACAAAAGGATACATTAAGTAAGTAAGGAGTTATATTCAGCCTTATCTTGATACTTTCTAGGGCAGTACTGATTGGTATCCAGTAAAGGAGATTCCTCTTCATAATTTGGGGACTTATCATTACAAAACTGCCTCTGCAGTAAGGTGAAGTTGATATCCCGTCCCCCAAGCTTTGGAATCCCATGTGTCAGACAGGATAGGCAGTCCATCCACACTCTGTTCACTCTGTAAGATGATTTGCCATCACCACAGGAATGGAACAAATTCTGAACTGCCTGTCCAGGAGCAAAACCGGCATGTCTTAGATGGCATCTAATGCACAAGGCTGTGGTTCCCAACCAGCAAAGAAGGACTTGTAGCAAAGAAAAGTTTGGAACAAAGAAGAAGCCATGCCCAAGGAATCCTTCATGAGTTCACTGCCTGGTGGAGCAGGACTTTGGGAGTTCAGTGCCTGAATGTGTGGGGGGTTTTTTGCTGCACAGGCATGATCAATATAGTTCAGAGTTTGCATTATCTCTCTGTGAAGGCTGCAGTCAGTGATTGAAGAAGCAGTGGATGAAGTGTTGGCTACAGATTGGGCAAGTACCTCTAAGAATAAAATATTAAAAGCCTTAAGATAAAGCTGCTTAAAAGAGAAATTGCATACCGTATAAAATATATTCCACTTCCAGCTGAGAGAGAAGGATTCCAGGCAACATTTTCCAAAGGTGCATAGCCACTGTGTTATGAGCTTATGGTCTTGTTTTTTTCTTTTTATTTTATATATTCCTTTGCTCAGCACTGCAATGACATGACATAGGTCATGGGGGCGGTTTTGTCAAAATGACCCTGGAAATGTGACCACCTTCTTGCCAGAAGTTGCCAGTTCAATAGCAGCATCAGCAGATCAGATTATTCCTCACTGTCTGCTGTGAATGATCAAGCTCCTCCTTGAGATACCTCCCACTCTTTGAACCGAAGTGGCTGCAGAGCATATACGGGATTTTTTTCTCCATTCTCTCATCTAAGCTGTTCAATTTTTAAATCACTGTACCTGTTTGTGAGTGCATATAAAAAACCTGAGGGCATGTCTGGCACAACATAGTAGGTGATAAGTACAAAAACTTGATCCTGGAAGCAATGGAGATGAATTGTCATGCTGAGGGGTAGTTATTCTGGCAGAGAGGCAGAGCTAGTTGTACACCATCTTGCTAGCCAGGGCTAAAAACTGCAGCAGTGCTGACAGGGAAACTACATGCCCATACAGCATTTTTCCTGATGCATGACCTAGGCAGTCATGTGCTGCAAACATTTTACGCTGCAGAAGTTAGTGTTTGCTAAAACAGCCTTATCACCTTCGGGACTTGAGCTGTGCTCTGTGACACACGTGAAGGACGTTCTGGTGTAGGTTCTGGTGTAGTTGTCTGTAGCTCTTTGGTCTATTGCTTTCATTAAGTGCTTGCAAATACCTGCCCACCTACGATTTAAAGCACTTGGTATTGCACAAAGAGCTCATGCGTTTGTATCTTATCCTTGTAGCCGAACAGGCTCAACAAGGGAGATTTTTTTCCTGTCTATAACCACTGTGAGCTTTGCATTCAGGTCTCCTAAAGGCACCTTGCTGGGCTATAGCTGCAAACTCTCAGAAAATCCCAGTGACCGTATTTCATTAGTCACGAAACACAGTCTATAAACTGTCATCAGGGACTCTCCATCCAGATAACTAATGGGGCCAGGTTTTCATTTACACGATCTAGGTTTGCCGAAATAAGGGGAAGTCCCTTCTACCCAATACCATAAGGTTGCATCAGTTTGAAGTGCCTGGAAGTTACATGACAAGACAAATAGTGCTCTTGAGCACATTCCATGTCCATATTGAAGTCAATAAAGCCACACCAGATTTATCTGGGCTGATCTCTGGAGAAAGCAGCCAAATTCAACATCAAGTCACCCTTAAAAACACCCACCCCTAGTTCATGGCTTGCACACGTGTGCTCCAGGGTGGAATGCGAGCCCCGAGGTGAGCGGCAGCAAGGCCGCAGAGCGTGAATGAAAAATTCCATTTAAAATATGGATCACTGGCTCTTTATAAACCTTACCCCACACCTTTTTGGAGACCAAGCACAACACACATGCCAACCCCCGCCCTATAAAGGCGCATTTCAGCGAGCTCGGCACCCCGTGGGCACATGGCGGAGACGTGGGCAAGCGGGGCGAGGTGACACCTGCGAGGAGCCCGGCTACGCCCCGCGCCTCTTCCCACGGCGGGAAGGGGAGACACGTCCCCCACCGCCGCCCTCAGCCCTCCCGCGCGCCGCGTAACGGCCGCTCCCAACGGCCGCTCGCAACGGCCGCCGGCGCCCGCCTCATGGAGGGGCGGCCGCCCTGTCGCCTGGCGGCAGCGGGCGCGCCCGCGCCCTGCTGGCGGGAAAGTGAAAGTGTTGCCATTAAAGTGTAGGGTTTCGAAATTGCCACGGAGAACCTGATACTCATCTCGGCGCCTTTTTTTTTTTTTTTTTTTTTTTTTGTGAGAGAGAGTGTGTGTGAGTGTGTGAGTGTGTAAGTGTGTGTGTGTGTGTGTGTGTAATGGACTCCCAAAGCCCCAGTTCTGCCAGTTGATCCTGCTGGCAGAGAACCCTGTGGAAACCTCAGGGTCTCAGTGCGTTCCTCAAGTGCTACAAGGCAATCGACTGCAGCGTTTGGGCCAAAGCAAGCAAGTTTTTTATTCGCCAGGTTAAAAATAGAAAGCGTTCAAGCCGTTCTCCAGTCTACTTTGTTCAGTTTATGATTTGGGGGAACACGCTGAGCTGTAATGGTCTGGTTCTGACAGTGCAGTCCAGCCTGCTGAAAATGGCCCAAACCCACGTTATCACAAGACGATAATCATCCATTCTGGTACAAATGCCAGCAGCCTTCCTCTGACTAGTCTGGGTATCTGTAATGTTGGCTTATCATTAAAGGCCAAATGCTAAGAAATTTTATTAGACTGCATGCAGCGCTGTTTCAAATTAACTAAAATACGTGAATCACATCAAGATGATGCAAGATAGATTCATAGTTTAATGCAGGAAATATGCAGGAATCTTGCACAAGCCACGCTGGATAATTGCATCCTTATAGTACCAGTAACAGGACTTGTCATTTGCTGCCACGGTACTGAAGTTTCCACAAGAAGCAAAACATTGCGGCGATTCGAAGAGCTGGGCTGCTGTGTGGAGGACAGGAGAGGAAACGGGAAGGTTAACTAGCCTGGGTATTAAGTGTTAATGTGCCCTCTTATCTTCCAGCAGCGGGTGAGAAGGGATGGAGCTGTGGTGTGTAAAGTGCATCTGAAAGCTTGTTTCACTTCTGCTTGGTGCTGCCCGCCATCCAGCCAGCACATATCTAGTTACTGCTGCTCACAAGAGCTGATCAGGGGACTGTCTGATTGAGAAACATGTAGTGGAAATGCTGCATTTCATAGGAGACAGTGAATAGAAACCCGGAGTTTGGACTCTATCTTGCTTCTTTACCACCCATGCCGAAAAGGGAAAATACCTCACAACCTCACATGATTCTCTTGTGCTACCCGTGGAAGAATGTACCTATGTTTCATGGTGAACTACACATGTGGTTGGTCGAAGTGCCATGCACATATGTGAATTAAAGGATGCATGGGCTAGCCATTTCTCGTTTTGAGCAATCAAATTATGTGCAAGAACGAAATCACTCATTAGAGGACGAATAAAAACCTGGACTGCTTGGATCGATTTTTGCCCTTCATTATACTTATTGCTATTAACTATCATTTTCGCTCTTGCTGAAGTCCCTATCGCTCGGGGCAGAAACTAGCTCTACATAGTTCCTGTAACCTATGAAAAGAATGGATTCCAGAATATGTTTGTTCCTACTAATTGTCCAGAGTCTTTAGCATTTCCTTTCAATATCTTCATCCCTGACCTCACAGCTGGCAACTACTTTTCTTAGAGATGCCAATGTTATGATCTTTTTTTTAGAGTCTGTGTAACTCCTGAACTGGCCAGCAATTCACTCAAGAAACAAAGAAACTCCTCTTACCTCTTTATTTGTCTACCTTTGAACAGTATATGAAAACTTATTTGAGATTTTCTGAACTGATTGTTCAATCTATGATTTTGGCTTGCAAGTTGTCTATATGGCCATCTGAAAAGTTACATGCAGGAGAATGTCTCTGATATGTGTTGGTGGGAAATTTGCACCCACCTCTGGGAGATGAACTGAACACAAACTATTGAGATTCAAATCTGGATCGGCCATGATCCTTTTGAGTGTCTGAAGGGCAGAACTTTGCTGCGGTTTGTTTCTTTGCATGGTGATGAAAGATGAGGTAATAGGAAGCTTTCTGTTTGTTCCCGAGCTTAAAGAATTGGCCTCAAGCTTAGTATGTTGCCCTTGCAAAGCCTTACGTTACAGGGATTTGTTTGCCCATGTGCACAGGGAACTTAGCGGTCAGAGCTGACTGCAAATTAAAACTATCATTGTAAAGAACAACAAAGCCAGTTTTAGTGTCAGGAGATTGAAACACTCTTTTGCTTATGCCTTTTTTTATTATGAAGGTTGTTCTTTTTTTAATTAAAAACAAAACAGTTACCACTCTTCGTAACGAAATGCTTCACTTAATGGGAACCCATGGAATACTAAAGATCTTGCAGCAACTTTCATGGCCTGGGCTTCCCATCCATTTCAAGTAAGAAAACCATTTTGTGAACAAGTCCCCAAAAGCAGTAAAAAATCTGCCTGCTGCTCGCTCATAAATTGGGGGTTGCAACACTCCTTTGTTCCCAGCCTAACTGTGTTTCCTACACTAGTTTTTAGGACTTCAGAGCAGAGTTGTCCATTGCTGTGTATTTGTGTGCTGCTTGATGTCCCAAGAAAGCCATGAATTAATGTGTGGTTTCTGGGCACTATTTATTATGATGCATACTGACAAGTTTCACAATGACTTAAATCATGGTGTAAGTTTCTCATTGTATGTAAATTATTCCTTAAAGAGGAGTATGTGATAAAATGCAGTAACTTGAGCTAGTTCGGCACTCAGCAAGCTTGCAAAACAAGTGTAATGGAGATGCTAGAGAGGAAGAAGTGTGGTAAGAGAACATATTATTTGGGGAGAGCTGCTTAAGATTAAATTGTCCTGTAAGTTATTCGTGTCGTTAATAATGCAGCAACCTCTCCCAGAAGCCACGGAGCGGCCACGGGGCACAGCAGCAGTGGCTGGGGTATGGGAGAAACCAGCAAAGCAATGGGTTGAGCTGGGAGCCCTGGAGGCAGGAGGCTGCGCTGATAGGGGTGCCCGTGCTTTGGGTTTTGCGTGTGATAGGGGAAGGGCCCAGGCAAAGAGAGGAGGCTAGGACAAGCCTAGGGTAGTCCTAGGAGGAAAATATAGTTGTTTACCCTTTCTCTCCCTTACTGTAACAAGTTCTACTTCTTTCCATCCAGAAAGCCAGAATGAAAGAGAAAAGCCACATTTCCCTATTGACCACCTTCTTTCTCCGCCAGAGGAGTTCCTGTGGCAGCCTCGAGGTGGGACAGTATTGTTTTTCAGTTTGAAACTGCAGCTTATCTTCTGAGGAGATAGATGCATACAGAGTGGAGCGTAGAGGGAGAACTTATTACCCACGGCCATGTGCTTCTCATTGATTCTTGCCACTGCTGTCTCCTGTGCCGCTGCTGTCTGTCCTCGGGAAGGCAATGGATTCCTTTTCCAAGGCAGTGCTTACTGAACTGGGGTTGGACACTCTGCCCAGCACCTCTCTCTGAACAGTTTACTACCAGTGAGTTGATTCTCATCTTACATTTTCTGAAGAATAACCACTGAGGCCAGGGCTTTGCTCCTCTCGGACGGCAGGATTACAGCTCTCAGCACTATTTAGACACTGCTGAATTTGACCCATAGTTTTCGAGGAGATGCATATGGCTACAGTGCTTCTGCATTTAGCCCATTGCACTCTTACTGGAAGTCTGGAAAGGGCAAAAAGAGACCTCCCCCTGAAATTTAATGCAGACCACATGTGTGGTATGGCACAGAACAAGAACCAGAGTCCTCTGCGAGTCCTAGATCTTATAAACTCTAAATGCACCAATAATCACAGAGGCTATTTTTAAATGTTTAACATTACTCTCGAAGGCACATACACATTTAACATCTGTATCTTTTTAAAGTTCTATTTATCCTAGCATATCACATCTCTGGCAATAATTTTGTGCTAATTTTTCTCAGAACATGCTGTCCTGTGAGGGATTGTAAATATAAGTATGACATTTACTGTTTTTTTTTTGTTGTTGTTGTTTTTTTTTTCCAAATTTACACGTATTGAATATTCATCTAACCTGACATCACTGGGAGCTCAAGATGCTTGGTGATTGTCCATCTCACTCCGCAAGTGTGGATTTATTACCATGACTCAGAGAAGCAGAATTACCTTTTCATGAAGTTGGAGTGATCTGTCTTTCCATATAAGATGCTGCTATGGTAATGTTGGTCATGTTACTAGGGTGACCTAAAAACATTAACTGAGTCTTTTACATAGAATTCATTTTAAAGAAAACTCAGCATTCCACTTACCTTCTGTGTCCTTATTAATGCACGTACTTATACCTACTTAGAAAAACTCTTTAATTTTTGGCTTCTTTTCATTTGGAATTAGGTCCCTGAAAGAGTTTGAGCACTGTTGAGGTTCTCATAATTCCCATTCTCTGGTGCCTAGCCCCCTAAATTTCTGTTCTGCTGGGCATGCATGAACACCACAATTTGTGCAGCTGCTCAGACCGTTATTTCTAGCAAAATGCCCTGGGCAGGTGTTCACCTGCCTGCCTCAGCATCAGGCTCGATGTGGCATCATTTTGAAAGCACACACAACTCCCCAGCCTTGCACCACACCTGGCAATGAGCTTGGCTTTTCGCAGCTGGTTTACGTGTGTGGATATATCTCATCCACACATCCACAAGGCAGAATGCCCGAGTTTGTAGCTTTGGACCAAGCAAGAAGATACCTCTGAAGGTAGAGCTTTCCTCAGAGGAAGCAAGGCAGTATTATGCCTTTCCTGTGTTTATTATTTTTCTAAGCAGGAAAGTAAATAATGGTATACTTACATACAGTTACATGAACATAATATACAATGAAGAATTGAAATAAAAGGAGAAACAATTTTTTACAAGAAAAATAACTTATTACGGTGTGCTATTATACATATTTTAGTGCTTAAATATAAGACAATATTTTAGTTTCAGAGGCATTAGGAAGGTACCAGATTGGAAACTATATCGCTTCCCTTTTACAATTTCTTCACTTAAACATACTGAAGAGATATTACCTGCCTACTTTCAAAAAACACTTCAAGATCGGTGGCATCTAAATAAAAGTAGCTTGATCCTTAGAAACTCAGAGCAGTTGCAATTTCCATTGACCTCATTAGGCTCCAGATAGATTCAGCAGTTCTAAAATTCAAGATACTTTTATTTAAGTATCTGCAGAAATGAACTGGAAAGTTCTTCGCCATTTGTTCCTATGGACATATTATATCATTCATGGGGTTACACATTTCCTTAAGCACTCTTCTGAATAGAGATACTTATGTGCCATTTCTCAGTAATTTGTGAGTTACATGCACATATTTTTAGAAAGCTCACATAAGGAGTTCATGCTCCAATGTTTTTTCCAGATCGCACATGACTGAGGCTAGATCGAAGACACTGAAATTGGGATAGTAGTCAGTGTCTATGAGCTTTCAGAAAGGTCAGTTTTGAAGAATCTAACTTGCTCTATTTTAGTGTGTGGTGAGTCAACTTTTAGATGGAGTCCAGTTTCCAGGGTATCATGGTCATTACGTTGTCATTTCTGTTTTCTCGGTGTCTGGAGGGAGCTTGCCCATGCTTTAGAAAGTTGACACTAAATGACTGCCCAGCATTCACAAATGCTGGTGGGGTTTTGCACAGACTATTTGGTTTGCCAGTGAATTAAATGCACTTCAAAATGTCTGAAAAAATAATGAAGTACCTCAAATGTCATGAAATGATGGCACTGTATTTTTGGAAAGAGATAAAAAATGCCCCTCTGATAAGTTCCAGGTCCTCCTTCTCTGATGCACTTACTGCCATGCATGGAAAGTATCATCGTTACTCTGGAATTTAAATATGTGTCATATGTGCCATACTCATTAGGCTGGAGTTTCTGGTTCCTAGGAGAGAGAAAGATGAGAAACCAAAGAGATTCGTTCAGATCTATTCCCCTTACCATTTCCTCTCCAATCATGCAAATCTCTCACACACTTTTTTTTTCACTGTGCAGGTGTTTCAGCTGCTCATACGTGACACTACATACACTGATGCCCTAGACAAAAGTGGGATTGCACCTACTCTCTCCTGGGTCCCGTTGTGTAGAAATCACACCCTTGAGTCAGTCCTTCCTCCAGGTGGGATGTGTGAGGCTTGATGCTCATCTGCTTGAGAGGAGAACATTCCATACCCAAATGCACCCTGGCAGAGGGTGTCTGCAACCCCCAGAGCCCGGGGTTCAGAAGCGCAATCAAAGGAAGCTGCTGCTGAGGGTTTAGGGTGGAAGGATGACATGGGGGTGGCTACATGAAGGTCCCTCACAAAGAAGTGTTTGACGCCAAGAGCTGACATGGCGCAGTAGAGACTTGTCGTATCTTTAGAGCTGGTGCTCTGAAGTAGTTGTCATCTTCCAAAGGGCCTTGCTACCATGGTCCCCTGTGTCCAGGAGACCTGAGGAACTGTGTGCAGTGCAGAGAGCAGGGTGAGGACGAGAGAAGAAAGAACAGGGTATCTGAAAGAAAGACACTTGTGTAGTTTATTGCTAGCTCGTGCTCACGTCTTGTGTGGCTTCTGCCACAGTGACCTATTCTGCCCTAGGCAAGCTTCCTATGCCCCTCACAAATGCGTTTACAGAATTCTTGTCTGTGCTGAAGAGCACTCGAATGCTATGTTTTACAGATAAGACTTTGGCTCTTACACTGACTGAAAGCACCACCAGCTGCAAGACTCACTTTACCCAAGGCCTCCTCAACACCTTTTCTAATTAGACATTCATTTGCAGAATAATTATCACTTACGCGATGCCTTTGTGCTGTACAGACCTTCAGGTTAACTGAACTCTACGTAGGTAGATGCTTCTGAGATTGGAGTCATAGTTTTCTTTAAAAAATAACTCCTAGTTAAGAATTCCTGTGAATCTATGTTCATGAAAGCAGGAATCAGATCTCATTTGATGTGTATTTTGTGTAGACAATTTTCTATACGATTCTGTTAGCATTAGATACAGAACTGTGCAAACTACTGCACACATGGAGTATGAAAAATGTGCTATGTTATCTTATCTGGAAATAAGTGCTCATGCAATTAGAAGATATTTCATCATATGCATAAGACAGCAGGGTTGAACTTCTGCTCGCACCCTCAACACTGGCATTTTCTGCTTTTGAATATGTATTTGTGGAACTCAATATTTGTTTTAGCTTTCCGTGGAATAGTTTCTCTTTTTTTTTTTTTTTTAAGGGGAGTATTATGTTGTGTGCTCTAAACCAGCTTTGGGACATTCTGTTCAGTTGAGTAACAGCTTCTAGAAAGATGTGAAGTGGAGGGTCAGTGCACACAGGGGTAGGAGGCTCGCAAACGTATTGTAGAAATTCAGATAAAAGTAACGAAAGTGTGAAATAGCTAGATGTAGAAGGGCATGGCATAAGTGGTAAAAGTTTAAATGAATCTCTTCTTTCTCTTGCAATTAATTGTCTTTTTTTTTTTTTTTTCCTTTGAAACTAAGACTGGTAACCCTTAAGAGTGATCAGTGATAACTTTCTCTACTTGCCCTTTCCCTGGTCTGAGGATGGTTTCACTCTCCACAAAGGAATGTGGTATGCCCAAACCCAGACATTCAGAAATCCTGTTTAAAAAATGTCCTGTCCTCCCCCCCACTAAAACAAGCAAACCAACTGAAGACTCCAGTGCATTTGTTTCTAAACTTGAAATGTTAATAACTTAATGCATTTTGAATTACTTTTACTTTTTTTCCAGATTTCTGAACTTCTTAATATATAGAAGTAATGTATCTAGGGCTTTCCCCTAGATCTCACCCCATCCCATGCATCTTGGCTCTGCAGCTTTGAGAATGCCTGATAAAACCACAGGAATTTACACAATTACAAATTGCTACAATTTACAAGCCCTGAGTGATTCAATCTTGATGATTCTAGTAAATTTAAGCAAGAAGGAAAGTTCTTACTGTTCCAGCATCAGAGTGTTCTGCTTGCCCAAGCCAGGGAGAGAAAGGATCCATATTTTAGCCAATAAAAGGTAGCTCTGCGCTCCCTTCAGTGTAGGGACTATTGTACACTCGGCTTTTCACTATTTTCTTTGGTCCTGCTCTCAGCTATTAGCCAAGCATTTGTCAATGGCCTGAGACCTCAGATTGCAGTAGCTGTTTGGGTACAGGCATCAAGTGAAGCACATATATGCTGTACCAACAGGGAACCTGTGTCTTCTGACTGTCCAGGAGAAGTCTTCATGGTGATATTCTAGTTCTGCACATGGGTAAATATTCCACATAAAATAAATCCTTTGGAGACAGGCAATTGCAGGATCAGGGTCTCAATTCTGTTCTCTTGGTTTGTGTGAGTGTTTGTGAATGATCTCCAAGAAAATTTGGAGTTTGTTTTGTCCTTTATTATTCATTTTATTCCTGAGATTTTTTTTAACTACTGTGAGAGATTTCTTTTGCAAGACCTGACATATACAGAGGGTATAACTACAAATTTGCCAAATGCTAGCTTGTCCTTTTTCCATCTGAACTAGCCTGTAACTCCATTTTAAGAAGGCAAATTTACAGTTATATTTATTTTCTTCAGAAGAATTGTTCTCTTTCAAATATATTTGACTCAAGGAATGTTTATCTCCATAGTGTCAACATTGCTTTCAAAGGCAAAAAAAAAAAAAAAATCAAAAATAGAAAGAAAAACAGAACAAAATATGTGTATTCAAGGGTCTGGTTGGAGCAGAGTCTCATTTCGTACAGGGGTTTGGGAAGAATTTAATGTAAATGGCAATGATGTGGCAATAAAAAATCACTTTTCAATAGCTTTGCAGTAACTCGTAGCAATTTTGTACAAATCATCTAAAGATCTTTAATGATTCGGTCTTCAAAATCTTAAAAATCTTTTAACTCAGTGCTGTTAGCAGCGGTCAAAAAAGCAAACCAAATCTCAGACTACTAGGAAAGGAGGAGTGTACGTCATTGCATGCATCAGTATACATGGCTGTGCTGTGCTAATCAATGGTTTGGCTACACCTTGAATACCGTGAGGAGTTCTCATCATCTCATCTTAAAGCACATATTAGAACTCAAAAACATACAGTCCTTCCCTACAAGAGCTGGGAAAGAGGCGCAGCCAAAGGTGTGAAATGGTTGCCGAATGAAAAAAAAGATCAGAGTAGGCTGGGACTTCTGAAGAAGCAACAGAAAAGAGGGGTAGGAAATCATTCATGGCATGGAGAGGATGGATAAATATTGTCTCTTCCAGTTAGAGTATCATAGAAACATTATGGTTGGAAAAGACCTTCAAGATCTTCGAGCCCAACCGTAAACCCATCACTACTGTGCCTGCTCAGCCATATCCCTAAGTGCCTCATCTACACGGTTCTTCAACACTGTCAGGGACAGTGACTCCACCACTTCCCTCAGCAGCCTATTTCAATGTTTCATCACTCTTTCCATGAAGAAATTCTTCCTAACAACTAACCAAACTGAACATCCCCTGGTGCAACTTGATGCCATTTCCTCTTGTTCTATCTGCAGTTTTTCTGGAGAAGAGACCAACCCCACCTCACTGCAGCCTCCTTTCAGGTAGTTGTAGAGAGCGATAAGGTCTCCCCTGAGCCTCCTCTTCTCCAGACTGAATAACCCCAGCTCCCTCAGCTGTTCCTTGTAAGATCTGCGCTGCAGCCCCTTCACCAGCTTCATTGCCCTCCCTTGCACTCGCTCCAGCACCTCCATGTCTTTCTTGTGGTGAGGGGCCCAAAACTGAACACGGTAGCCGAGGTGCAGCCTCATCGAGGAGAAGGGCTCTGAGTGAAGCTAAGGGGATAAGCTCAAAACAACCCAAAGGAGCTTTTTTTTTTCCTGTAAGTGGCAATAGGCCAATGGAACTTTGCACCAAAACCTGCTGTAGATGAGAAACTAGTCAAATAGTTGAGAGAAAAAGCTACTAGGAGTCACTGACTAGGCGAATCATGTTGCGTTACTGAGCTGAAAATAGCCAGAAATGGGAGAACACCCAGCAGAAGCATCACATCTGCTTGGCCTGTTCTTGTTCTCCCCTGGGTGCTGCTTCCAGCCACTGCTGTAGCAAGAAAGCAGGGCGGGCTGTCCTTCGCTCTGAAGCAGCAGAGCCATTTGGGGGAACGCAGGCAGTTACTGGGCAGGCCGGTCCGCAAGGAGCCGCTAACCCGTGAGCTGAACGACACCCGGGCTGCCTGCGGGTGGGTTAGCCCGGGCACAGCCTCCGGCGCAACACGCTGCGCGCCCCGTCTCAGGGGCGTCCGCTAGCGCCTGCCAAGCTCCTCACTGCCGACACCACGATGTTCGCAGCGCTACGCCGCGTCACACGGACGCATTGCTGCGCTACGCTACTGTTTGCTGCGTGGACATACCCAGCGTCTGAGTGGCTATGGGAGTGCGCCAATTATTTTGGCACAGTCTGCAAAACGTGTTAAATATATATATATATTTAGATTAAGTTGTTAAATTCTCAAAAGCAGGAAAAAAAAGTATCACAACTTCAATTCTCATTTTGTTTCCATTTTCCTTTTACTCATTTCACAGGCCTAGTCATTTTTGAGTGACAACTCGGGGTCTGAAAATCAGATTTTTTTTCGGTTCATGCATCATTGGTGGCAATAATAAAGATATGCAGTCAGAGCTGATGCTGCCTCAAGAATAGAATCCAGTGTGTTCTCTTGACTGTGCTAGCTTTGAAGATCTAATAGCACTGAAAATTAGTAAATAGCTATTTTTAATCACCACAGTCAGCAGTTCTGACTCAGAGTGTCCACAAAGGAGCCGAGCTTTGAGTACAAGGATTTTTTAAAATATTTTCACTCTTTATCTTAGCTACACTTTTAAAGGGAATGATGTGTATTATATGAACAAAAAACATGATGCTGTTGTCATTATAAACTGATGAAGAAAGCTATCAAGTACTTCCGCGTGGGTTAATACTTAGGAGCAACAACTTTATCATGTGCTTCTCAGGGTCTCCAGTTGGGGGCACTGGGCAAACACAGAAATACGGGAATGGGCAAACTGAATGAGACTTGATGGCACTCAGTCCATGAGATTGCTTGTTGGGATGTAGAAAATAAAATCATAAAAGGTGGATGCGAGATACAATTGCCACTTAGGAGTCAGACTTTTTTTAAGATGAAGTATATTTTGTTTTCAAAACTCCTCTGTTACTTAAAACTGCACTGTTTATCTTCATTAACCATAAGTCATCTTCATTACACTGTTTCTCTTATAAAACTAATAATCATAGTGATTTTAAAGCCAACCCCTTAGGCAGTCATTTCAAATTCTAGATGGGCCCAGGTAGAAATGTTGCTATTAATTTAAATTTTACCTTTCAGCTTCATAAATGTTTCTAGCCTAGTGTAAATCATTGGCTCTGCCTACCTTCAATTTTGCTATTTATTAACTTACTTCAAGGGGAGAGCTAGACAAAAGTAGATACTCATTAAAGAACGAGCGGCCTAAAGCCCCCGTGCACTAGGATCTGCATGGGCCTGTTCACACACACGTTTAGTGTCTAAAACAAGGCCTACAGAGGAGATACAAGGCAATTTTTAATTCAAGCAGTACTAATAATGCTATAAGGAATATGACATATTGACCAGCTACATGCACAATGAGATGGTTTCATATCACATCATTTAAAGGCAATATTATAAAATATCCATTCAGGAATTCATAGCCCCAATTTTGTTGATAAGGTCTTCTAAGACAAGCCTATGTTGACAATCAGAAGACAACATAGAAGGCAGGCAAATAATTCATAAATTTACCAAATTAAATGTGGATTAAGCATTCAAAGCTAGAATTTGAAACCAAGTATAAGTGAGTATGTGAAAGGGCAAACACGCACATCTGTAGAGGATGTATTGACAGGGAAAAAAGAACAGTGAACAGTGCCAGGCTCATAGTAACCTAGGTCTTCCTTCCAGCTGGTATTTTTAACTACATTTTGAAATGCTGCAATGAGTTTCCTCATCCCTGGAGCTCCTGGCCTTCTCTCTGACCTCTGTATTACAAGTTATGCCTGTGTCCAAAATATTCAAGCCAAAATTTTTGGTCCGTGCCGCTGACTGTCAAAACACAGAGACTTCTGTCTGGGTGTAGATACTTAGTTTTGGAAAAGCAGCATAGTACATGTTGTTCATCATTCCCCAGGCTTCCCTCCCCACCGCCCGCCAGGCACCCAAAACAAAGCTCCCAATCATGCTACTACTTCTTTTGTGCCTTCTGTCTGACTGCTGAAATCAATCTATAAACATCCAAACTTCACAGCGGCCCTCAAAACTCTTACCCCCACTTGCAAGACAGTTATTTCAGCTTTCCGATTCTCTATCAGCTGGCTGGTTGCAAGGGTAGGAGTGATGACTTCCAGCGCCCTAATCTAACCTCTGAGCCACCAGTATGAATCTAGCCTGGTAGTCATGATCAACTTTGCAATAACAAAACTATTTTTACCCCGAGGATCAGTGAATAGGACTAGTTTCACTTTATAAGAAGCTTATTGTTGAAAAACTATGAGGACTGTTTGTTTTTTAATATCGTTGTGCTGTTCTAGGAAAATGAACCTGGATCTTGAGACTTAGAACGAATTAAATGACACACAAGTAAATATATATTAATTATTTTTATTAAAGTATCAAAACAAACTTGAGCATAGAAAACAAACTGCTTTTAATGCATTTTAAAGGTTCTCCTGAATAAAGTAAAGTTTAAGAAAACTCATGCAACATATTGCTCCTTTCTAGCTTTTGAAACCCTCTTTTCTCGGGCACAGTCAAATTAACTTCAGTACCATCATTTCTCAATTAGCGTGCAGGGGCACGCATGCCCACACACATACACACAGTAAAAAGCAGCTATGACTGCACACTTAAAGAAACAAAAATAATTATCTCCTGACAATCGTAGTGGTATCATACTAACATTTGGCATGCTAAGTAAATAACATCGAGCAACAAAAGCATGACGCCTGCGTCAGCAGTGCTATGGTTAAGAGCAACCATACAAATTCCCAAAGGAGACACACGAATTCCGTGATTATGCTCTAGTCTCGGCGGTAACACTTTGCAACAGCTCGGGAGACGAATTCCT
This sequence comes from Nothocercus julius, assembly GCA_013398735.1. Classification (NCBI taxonomy): domain Eukaryota; kingdom Metazoa; phylum Chordata; class Aves; order Tinamiformes; family Tinamidae; genus Nothocercus; species Nothocercus julius. Next base: position 3,657,330 of record VZSV01000012.1, read on the forward strand.
TTAGTCTGTTGGCATGGGATGCCCAAAGGGCAGAGCCAAGGAGCGTGGTACTGTGACGATGCCTCCCTTTCGCGCTGCCGTGTGACAGAAGTCACAGGCCAACAGACGCTCCTTGGACGAGCCTGTTGTAATGCGCTTCACGTGCATCCGTTGTCCGACAAACAACTGGCCCCATTGATTCCCCGTGTCGCTCCCTCCGAGCCAGCGAAGTCGCAGCAGAGGCTCCAGGCTCGGCCTACAGGACGTTAGTGAAACTCTCACTGAAGTCAATGGAAGCTGCTTCCAACATACTGAAAGAAGTGGATCCTCAGGACAGAATCAGACCTAACATGTTGTCTTTTTAATACATTCACTTTTCAAATACATGAAGTACATATCTTTTAAACATGACATAGCTTGTAGGACATTACAATATATCCAGATCTTAGGAAAATGTACTAAGAAGTTCTGTTGCAGAATATAAAGATCATATAAGGATCAGGTATGATATCTGATATACTCAACCGGGACTTGGAAGCTTATGGCTGAGGTATCTTTAAGTTTAGCCTTTAGAATAATTCAACACTGCATAACTGGTGTAAAATATTATGTACTGTAAGCTCCATTCTTATCGTCTGCTTCACTTAAATTGTGACATTGAGCAGCTAGACACCACTGATCAGGAGGCAAAGTTTTGGAAGGTATAATCTGCGCATCCAATCGCTCCAGATACTCTGCGCCTCGTTTGAGGCAAAGAGGAAGGAGAAGGGTTTTAAATGGTGGCGTCTCAAATACAACCACTGAAGTTTAGGAATATATAATATTAAACACCAAGAGATAAAAGTAAAAAAACAGCACAACACCTGTGTTTTCAGTTTTATCTTGCTTGCAGTATTTATTAACTTTACTCATTAGGATATTAGTGATAAATAAGGATATTTTCTTTTACAGAAAATTGTAAGGATATATTTTATAGGATTAAACAATCTGAGAATTTCACAGAAACATCAGAATTTAAACACTCATAGTTCCAACTGTTTTGTCCAGCAGCTCTTCTACCAGTTCAGAAACATCTAAGGTTAGTATTTAATAAAAAATAAAAACAATTCTTCACTACATCAAAACTCTTGCCTCCTTCAGATTCTAAGTAACACTTCTGATTGACTGTAGTCACCACTCAAAAGTAAAATAAAGTAACTGCAATCATATTTTACCCCTCTGAATCATCAGGCAATAGGGATAATCCTGACAAGGATGGGCAAAGCTTCTTCATGCCCTATAAGAGCTATCTGTATAACCAGACCTACTGAAGTCCATAGAACCTCTTCTCTGAGTGAGGCTTAGAAGCATAAATTAAGGCTTGCAGGATCAGATCCTAGGTTAAAGTGTCTTTATTATTATTATTATTTTGCCTGATTCATAAGCTTGGGATTCAGTCCTGCAGTTCTTTACTCAGGCAAAACCTTTATCAAAATCCCTTCGTGCTTGGCTTCCTCTCTCCAGAGGGTCCAACTCACCCAGCCACCACCAAATGATGGTGCAAAATGCTCTGCATCAACTCAACAAAAAATTAGAGTCCCCAGCAGATAGTAGGTGGGGTTCCAGCTCATAAAGCACAAACTCAGCTACATGGATGTTTTGCAAGAAACACTTCTTTGTCACACCTACCAGACTTTTCAAATTCAGTCTCTGAGATGAGTCACAGAAAAAACCCACACAAGTGTTGTGAAAAAAAAAAAAAAAAGATTACAACGCCTAGTTGGAACTAAAGGCTTTTGTGTGCGCGCGTGTGCGTGTACGTGTTTGGTTAGAATGCAGTATTACGTATCAGTACATTCTGCCAGAAAGCATCCTCCTGGAAACTTCAAAACCTGAAGAAGAAAAATAAGCAGCTCACTCTCGGTCTGCTTTCCCCACCAGCAGTAAGGAAGGGTAGTGTCCATCCAGCACAGCTGTCTGTACCACGGGCATCATCGCAAGTCATAGTGTTCTAGCACAAACGTTGTGAGTGCAGATGCTGTATACTAGCAGAGAGCTAAAACTTCTGAAGCTGTTGTCTGTAGCTCCTAGGAACAGCAAGGACGACAGGCGCAAAACCTACGTTTGAGGCAGAAGACCCTTCGGTTTGATTGAGACCAGCTCTTCCAAGGGGAAGAATCGCTGTCAAGCCAAAATGATTCTTTCTGCTTAAGAAAGACACCTGCCCTTCCTAAAGGCTCTTGACTAATAGAATCCTACACGTTAAGTCAACTCCTCCGTGGATTCTGGTAGCTGTTAAAAACATACTATAAATATTTCCATGTTTGCCGTGTCACTTAACCTTGTAATGTTCCTTCTTTGATCTGTTGAATAAAGAGATTCCTTTCATCTTCAGGTGTCCTTCCGTTTTGTGCCCGGACTATACAAGTGGGCCTGTGGAGATTTAGCATGTATATCAAATGCTGCTTCTCATTCTTTAGCTCTTCAATCTGGGCTTTTAATTCTGCATTGATAGTTTCCAGCTTTTCTGATTCCTGGTCACAAAGTACAGACACAACTATTAGACTGAGTATTTTAAGCAGCCGATCACAATGTTTACCTAACAGTTGCAGTCTTTTATCAGTGAGAGAACATATGGCTGCCTGAGAAAGAAGTTGAAGGTTCTTAGAGTCCTGTAGTGGTGAAACTACACATCCCCCAGGTCGCTGTGGTCTGAAAACCAGATCCAGAGCTGCCTTCTTTGCCCTTTAGAGGTGTAACAAAAGTTGCACAGCCCAATTCAGACCTTGCTTACAATGGTACGCACACAGAGTGCTTTTGCCATCTTTCGCAGTTGCTCTGAATTGCTGGGGTCAAAAATTGATCCAAAATTATGTATGTCTCCTGTTAGCTCCCTGGAATGTTATGACACGTATCTGTAAAGAGTACAATTTTTTTCCCCTACCCCTGGTAGGGAACTACGGGGACTAAGACAGACCTGCTGCTGCTGTCCTCCAGCTTCACCTCACAGCAGACAAGGTGAAGCCACTCCTGAGGTTTTAGGATACACAGGAGGCTAACTGCTACAGCACCCACTTCATAAGGAGGTCGGAGATTACCTGTGAATGTCTGTAGGTTCACGCAATGGGATTTTGATTTCTTTTTTTTGTTGTTGTTCAATTTATACATTCAAGTTAATGTTATTCCAACAGGAAAGATCGGTGGCTGAAGCAGTAATCTCTTCACCTTCCTGTCATGTTTTCATTTCTTCCACTTTTAATCAGATCTGATCTAATATATTGTATGTTTGCTTTTCATGTAGCTAAGATTGTGAAGGTTTTGTAGAGATTCGGGTAACATCCTTCTGCATTTCCTACTATGACAGCACCACTGTACTATCTACCCAGATCATGGCAGGATGAGAGAGCAAGAAAAAAAAAGAAAAAAAGAAGTTGGTGACTTACTTTCTGCAAACATTCTGTTTTTTCCTTCTTCTTGTTTCGGCACTTTGCAGCAGCAATTTTGTTCCTTTCCCTTCTCCTTTTTTTCCTTTCATCCTCCTCAGGAGTGAACTAGCCAGCAAAAACAGATACAGACAATCAGTAAGTTACAGTAAATACTCTATCAGTGTTTTGATAACTTCTGCATTTTTTAGAAGCAGTGCAGATAGTGTTGTTAGCACTCACATCATGAGTTACATAAGGACGTGGTTCTGACCTTGCTTGCAATACAGTCAAACTGTAGAAACTCCATTAAAATTGTCAATAAAAAAAAAAAAAAAAAAAGAAAAACACAGACTGGACTTTAGATGGATGCAACCCACGCAATGGCTCGTTTTAAATCAATGGCACTCAGAAAAACTGCCAAGTGTCTCTCCCACCCTGGCCAGGCTACCTTCTACACCTCCATCTTGCCCCAATTTTTCCAAGGAGGAAAAGGAGAGCTAGGAGTGCAGGGAGCAGAGTGGAAAGTGAAATCAAGGATGAGTCAGGGAGCTAAAGGCAGCACAGGTAAGGGGACACACGATGACACTCCTTGAAGGTTTCTTTTTTTTTCCCCCTTGAGAGGTTCATGACAACAGCAATAATTGATTTAAAGCAGTGTACAGACATATCCTCAACTTAGTCGATTCCTTCACTTTATAAGAGAAATGCTTTTGCACTGCTAGTAAAAAACTAGCATGGACAAAGCGCTAGCTCAGTGCAGCCACGCGGGGCCTCCGGCACGGGCCGCGCTGAAGTGAAACTGCAGCGACTTACTCCAAGCTCAGCCACAAGCAGGCAGAGAGAGGAGTTGAGCTCTAATCGCTGTGAGGCACTGTCCATAACTAAAAATAATTATTTAATTATCGCTCATAAGTAAAAGTATTCAGCCAGAGCCCACTTAACTGCAGTAAGAAATACCGTAGGGTTTTCCAAAAGCACCTACAGAAAAAACAAGCCACAGGCTTTGAAGGATTGAACCTACTAATGTGTTTAGGCGGAGCAGTAGGTCTGTATTTGATATAATTAGTGGTCTTGCCATGAAGTTTGATTAGAGCCCTAATCAATCACACTGACATGCAAGGCACACCTCTGTTTTCATGATGGATGCTTCCACTGGCCTTTCAGAGACGGTCACTGTGTCCAGTGTGGAGGACATCCTGTGGGCTTGGCGCTTGTGCTGAATGGCGAATCGCAGTTCCTCTTTCACCAGTGGGGTTAAATTTGTGAAATCATCAAACCCCAGTGACCCTGCAGGGGACAAAGTGGGAACAATTGCGGAGGCGCTGACTTCTAATGCTGATACCTGGCCTGAGTGTTGGACCATCATTTTGCTGAAAGGTAAAGAAAAAAACAGATGATAATAGTCTTTCAACAACTTTAGAAAGCAATAAATAAATAAATAAAAATAAAAAATCTGCTAGAGGCATATTTTAAACAGTGAAATAAGACTATAATTCTTGCATTGCCTCAGCCTCCAAGCCCTACATACCCCCATCTCCCGCTGGAGTCAAGCGATGAAGAATTTGCTCACTAGCAAAAACTTCTGCTTGACTTCTGGTTAACTTCAATATGATATTTAATATTATTAGCGCATCACATAATTTCTAGATCTTTCTGAAACTTAAGATGGAAAGAGTGTTTATATATGCGTGCTCTAAAGCTTTACCCTGGGGAATACTATTATTTAAAACACAGAAGCAGGTTAAAAGAATCTCCATCCTCAGAGATAAACCATCGGATTCCTTCTTGAAATGGAAAGAGCAAAGTCTGAGCTCAGACATTCTCAGGTAAAGCTAGAACAGCTCTTCTAGAAGTTGAAGTTTTCTGAGCATGAGCAGCCCCCAAAATTGTCCTGCTCGTTTTTACATGGGAGAGTTAAGATCTGGTTATAGACTCCTGAGCAGGAGTCGGCACAGACATGAAGATGGGGTTTCAAAGCACAGACCGAGCTGGGGAGAAGAAGCCTTGAGGAATGAGAAGTCATTTGTTTCATTCCTTTGCTCTTGTAAAATCTTAAACTGTCCTCAAGTGCCCTCCGCAAGGGTTTTAAATTCTTAAATATTTTGGTCAGATCTCCTGCTGACATAAAACATTGTAACTGAAGAGACTTCAGGGGAATTATGCTAATGGATACCACGGGGATGGATACCCTCCCTTATGTCCAGCAATTTTCCTAAGGAAATGAACCTGGCTGAGAGAGCTCTCTGCTCTCCTCTTTTTAGTCACCCTCATGTATTTTTTTAGCTGCTTGAGCAACAACGTGGAAGAGAGAGGGAGAGGTGCGCTCTGTTCTTCGTGCAAAGAGATGGCCCCCTGGGCCACCGACCGGCCCAGCCGGGTGCCCCAGCCAGCCCAGCCAGCGCTGTCCTTGCCCAGACATGGCATTGCAGGAGGTCTGGGCCGAGGGGCAACAGCTGAAAATCCAGAGGAAATAGGATTATTCATAAGGCAACTTGTCCTAAACTGCCCTTTACCTTTTTCTTTTTTTTTTTTTTAATTTTTTTTTTTTTTTTTTTTTTTTTTTTTTTTTTTTTTGTGTATTTTTGTTATTTTTTTAAGTGGCTGTTGGGATAATTACAGCACGTGCTATCTGCTCTTGACTAGAACTGCAATAACTGCAGCAAAGTCAGTTACAGCTAACTTGGTGCAGGTGGGCAAGCAGTTGCCTCAGGGTGGCCACGTGGGTTAAGTTAAATCTCCGCGCGGCCGGCCCCGAGTTGTGCAGTTCCCTGCCTGTCCCTCTGTAACACGGCAAGAAGGGCTTGGGCATCATGTGCCTTGACAGAAAGACAGATTTTGCACAGGGCCATCTCAAATACTGCCCTGCAAATCCACCCTGGTGCGAATCAGAGTAGCACCCAGTTCATGCTAAGTGAGGGCAACATAAAAACCCAAGGGCAGCAAATTGCCTCTCGGTAAAGAGTGACCTTGCTCAGCAGCCCCGGAGCCCTCGCTCGCAGGCTCGGTGGCCATGGCGCAGCGGGAGATTTCCCGCGCTCTGCGGGTGAAATCCAGAACCCACTGAGGTCAAAAGGAGTTTTTCGGTTGACCTCAGCGGGGCCAGGATTTCACCTTCAGTTATTAAAGGCGGGGAAATTATTTGGAACAATTTGTTATTCAGAGAGACCTTGGGAAATTTATGTAATTCTCTTCAGAAAGCCCCTGCTCATGAGTCACATTTAAAGTACTGATACGGTTTAATCCCATAATCTCAGAAAGCAAGCGGGTACCCTTTTCCATACAAGTCAGAAACACCCCTATATTCTCCAGCTAAACTCTTCCCGACACTCTCTACCATTTACCAATGTCCGACAGGTTCCCAACAGTGCCGGAGCCGCTAGTGGCTCCAGAAACCCCAGCTGCGTTCACTGTCAGCCCGCTTGGCTCCCAGGGACGGTTTCATTTGACAAAGATAATTCTGTTTAATGCACTCAAACCGGGAGTCTTAAACTAACAGCAACAGCCTAGGAAGAATTAATGGGGCCAACGGCTTTCCAGCACTGGTGGTTTATTCCTCTATCCATGTATTCCTCGCCAGAGGAAATCAAGAATGTTCATATTTTAGCTAAGTGTCCGGGAAATTGTGTCCACATTGCACTTCTGCTAGTGCCGAGGGCAGCATTGGCACCAGTGACTCCTGTACTATGCTGTGATATCCTCGGGCTCCCTACTTGCTCTCTCCTTGGTTTAAAAGAAAAAGAAAAAAAAAAAAA